>JAQFZP010000408.1:0-37431 GCA_034695745.1 Geophilus truncorum
AGGGGAGTAGTCGAGTGACCGGCCTCATCCTTGTGCATCTAAAAATACAAAAATTCTACGTTAATTAAATTTTTTTTATTTTTATCACCACAAAAACTCTCACTGTAAAATTCAAATTTAATCACAATTATTAACACCATAGTTTTAAATAGAGGAAAAACCCCGCTATAACGTTATTGGTCCTTAAAAAAAAAATGTTGCTTAATTCTTCGGAACAAATCATGGAAGCGTAAAAACTAATAAAGTATAGTAATTTTTATTGCAATCTAATCTCTTTTGAGAAATATGACTTTTCACCGACTCAACGAAGGGAAAAGCATCTTTATTTTGATGTTATAAAACTCTGAAATCATAACTAGGCGTCTTGATTTGAAACTGAAGCAGCATTGAGTTACATTCTGTCTGACAAGCAGCATTCCAGTAGTGCAGAGAGAATAATGAAAAGCTTTTAAAGGGACTAAATAAGTGTAATTAAGCGAAAGCAACGCAACGCTATTTATCTCGTCAACTCAACTGCAGTAATGTTTCGTTGTCTTGTTTTACTTTAAACTTGCTGTAACTGCTGCATTTTCCAGTGAATTTTTTTAATTTTCCTGCGTTTATTGCGTAAATAACACCAAACGTGCTATCAACTAATGTAATATCGACAGTAAAACATGTCATCTTGTAATTTTCTTTTCTTAATTGCATTTTGCAGGGCAATAAAGCCACATTTTAACACTGCCCTTGCCACAAAAGCGTGAAGAATTTGTTTTATAAACTTTAATTTCTTGAAATAAATAATATATATTTAAGAATTTTATATCTTTTTATATCACTTATTATCGTGTGGTTTAATGGTTTTCTGCACGCACTGGTGTAAAAAAGTAGTACCAACTTTAATCAATAGATGTCGCTCGTCTGCCACAAACACAAAAAAACGCAAAATAAATGTCATTATAATGACATTTCACCCTTTTTATGTTTGCACAGACATTTAGTAATTTAATTTACACCATTACCCGCTGTTTTTCTCTCATAAACATGTGGAAAAATCATAAGATTTTATCCTTAAATTTGTATATAAAATTAAAAAAAAAAAAAATGGTCTACTGAATATTTAATTCAATTCTGTTTGCTGTCTTTGAATCAAAGAACTGAGATTTGCGACGGGTGTTTGCTTGTTATATTTACCAAAGAACGTTCTCAAGGCGGGGTTGATGTCCCGACCTCGCCCATTTTATTCTTTGCGTATTCAATCCGAATTCCCCCACGATCCGAAGAGAGTAATATGAAACCCTGCAGATTGGTCATGGCCTGCGTTGCGAAACGAACGTCCTGTGTGGATGTAATAAGAATGTCAGCAAATGGACACTGTCAACGATAATAATCAACAGATTACCTGATATTCCACGAAGGCAACTGGGGCACCGCCCTTATTGTGCATGCGCAGCCGACAGAAACCAGGGAAACTGCGTAGAGAAAATATTTAATCATTTATATGTGTTAGAGTGTAATTTAAAATGTAGAAATTATAAAAAAAAACGTTTAATATAATGTATAGTGGTAATATTTTTAAACTGTGGGTAAAATTTCGTACAGTATACAGCGAAATACGTGCTGGTCTCATTAATTAATGATGGCATTATGGAGGATTTCAGTGGGGAGTTGAGAATTTATGAAAACTGCTACAAAGTAAATAAATGATCATTACATCAAGCAAATGCATATTTTATATCTGGGCTGTGAGGGTCTGTGTATGAAATTTTTAGCCACCATTTTGAATTTAACATTTACAGGAAAGAGGAGAAATGCTGCCCTAGAGCTTTCCTGCTTAGCACCCATAGGAATAACAAGGGGAATGATTTTAGAGAAATTAAAATTTCTTTCATTGAATCACATTAACATTGCGTAATGTTGTTAGAATAATAATAATAAAGTTAAAATGCAGATTTTGGTGCTTTAAGAACAGATTTTTCTTATTATTTTACTATTGAATGCTAAATCTTGCAGATAAAGATAAATATTTATATAAAACAAGAATAATTTATTAAAAGTGATGTTTTGAATAGAAAAGTATAAAAAATATAAAAAATTGATAAACAGTAACTTTTGCGTAAAAAGCAAAAAAAAAGTGCAGTCTTTGTATAAAAATAAAATTTTATGTATCCGGTACCGTAGGTATTCAGAAATTGTGAATTTTTCATGTAAAAAAACCAAAATTTTATATTTGAAAAATATTATTTATCGCTAAACTTTACAACTCTTCCCCATACTGTCTCCAAACCTCCAGAAAATCTATAGATTTATAAATCTCACTGCAGATCATTTTTTGCTTTTTCCAAAGAAAAAAACCTTAACTTTATCTGCACATTTTTTCACTTCATTTTTTTTCGCAGGAAAGCATAACATTTCATCTTTTTTCACATTCTTTTCTTTCCACAAACATCTCGGTTGCAATTCCCTCCAGCAAAACCCTTTATTTCCATGTAAACATTCCACGTGAAAGCTATCTTAAGCACACAACAAAGTGACCTCACCTAGCAAAAATATCCTTAATCTCATGCTCGGATACGAACTGACCCAAGTTAGCCACGAACAGGGTAGAGCAAGGAGGAGTGCTCGACGTGGACGAAGTTGAACCCACTGGACTGGCCAAAGCGGGACTTGGTACCATGTGCGGATGGGGCATGGCAGCGTGCATTGCAGCATTGGCCAATGCCGCATGCGCATGATGTGGGATTGTCAATGGCGGCTGAAAAAACACCAGAAGAAGACAAAACATTGTCGATAAATAAACAGGCAAAAAAAAAAACAGAAAAACGTCAAAGCGTTTGTCAGTTGCAGCGCGATTCTCACCGGAACTTGAGCGTGAAGAGCCGGATGAACGAGGGCCGGGTGCTGAAGTGCGGCCGCTGGGAGTTCTGCATACGCTAAGGCCGCATGATGGGGCCAGCCGTCGTGGGCACCAGGAAAAAATGCAGCACTCAGGTCTTCTGGGTAAAAAAAATTGACTTAAAATGCAAAGAGTAAAGTAGAAAAATTAATTGCAGTTCAACTGAAAAAAAATTATAAATCACTTAGTTTTATTTAATGACAAGATTTAATGACTGTAGAGGCGAAAAAACATATTCGGGGCCTTCGGTAATGTAAGGGTGGGTGTCTCAGGGGGCAGGTGGCGTCACGCTGCCCTCAGGCCACACCTGCGTCGGTTTGCATTATGCAGTACGGGGAGGTGGTTTCTCATCTTACTCCATGAATGTTTCAGTGCAGTGGCGCACGCGCCCGATTACGGAATGGAAGTGTGGCCATCAATCGTAACCTTAAGGGTGGGGTGGGAGTTGGCCATACATTTGTAGCCTCAGGTAAGAGTTGCGTCTAATCAGGGCTTCGTTTTCGTTTAATGAAAGCGTGTTTTCGTGGATTTTGTTCGGATAACGCTCTGTTTCACTTTTATTTATTTATTTCCTCAGTTGCTTGGAATAGGGAGTAATCAAGAAGGGGTTAATGACGGTTGTCATTATTCAGTTTGGTGGTAATGGATAATTTCATTACCATTCGAAATGACGTTAAGACTGAATATGTAATTTGTCGTTTAAATCGATTAATTGTGATTGAAACTGGGTAAAATTAAGTAAAATTGTTCGATGGGTGGCGCCACTGAAACTTTTGGTTAAGATCTCATCTCCATTTGTTTGTTTTGTTTTGTTTGGTTAAGGTTTTCCGAGGAGATGAAATTTGAAATTTTAGCGTATCTGGAAATAAAAATGGCGGCTGATGATCTCACGAGATGACCTCATTACTTTGAGTATGGTAAGCAAAAATCGATATTTTAAATATGGATTTCTTGAGTTGGGTGGTCAGGTAAGAGGGAATAAATAAAATGTTTTTTTACGAAATTGAAAACAAGAAATTTGTCAGAGATAAAAGAAATTTTCGAATGATCGATAATCCCAGTCAGGAGATATTCAGCCTGAGAGGGGGTCAGCTCGTGTCATCGGGGAGTTTGAGTCTCATGAATTCGTCATCGGCCAATGTGGTTGCCGTGGAAACGGTTGGGCGAAAGAATAACAAACTATTTTTTTAACCTGGGATTTCGTCTAAGACGAGAAGGCTCGAAGAAATTAATATAAAAAAATAATAATAAAAATGAAATAAATAATAAAAAATCAAATGAATTCTGCCTGGTGGCAGAGGAAGTGAAGATCGACACTTGGTCGCACATCATGGCCACTGGAATTTCCCATTAGCAGCCTACGACACTACTAAGGTGCGCGTGAGGTGCAAACCCTCAATCGAGTGATGAGAGAAAATAAAAAGTGATTTTTGCTTTCTTTTGTTTCTAAAGAATTAAATCTTTCCACCACTCGATGCTGTTTTTCCCAGAAGGCAGGTGCATGAGGCTAAGACCAGTGAGGAAAATATTAACCGTTTATTAATTGCATTAAAAGAGGCCATTATGTGTATTAAAAATGGCCGCCTTTATTGCCGAAAATTACTTTTCACACTGAAAACCAATTCATAACAAGCTGAAAAGGCACTTCCGGTTTGACTATTTTTACAAATTTACTCCAGCACCTCTAGGCTATAAATTGGTGCTCTCAAAAGCCAAAGATTATACAAAAAACGGAAGTGCAATTTTAACCCGCTCTGAATTGCAGTGAAATACAAAAAGATGTAATTTTCACATTAATTCCCAATTCGGAGCGGGCTAAAATGTCACTTCCGCTTTAACTAAAATCTCGAAACTACCAAGTCACCAAGCTCAAGTCCCCTGCTAGATGCTCTGAATATTTCAAGATTCAAACCAAACCGGAAGTGCCATTTTAGCCCGCTCTGAATTGCAGTGAAACACGAAAAGATGCAATTTTCACATTTTACCCCAATTCGGAGCGGGCTAAAAGGGCACTTCCGCTTTAACTGAAATCTCAAAACTACCAAGACACCAAGTTCAAGTCCCCTGCTAGATGCTCTGATAATTCCAAGACCCCAACCGAACCAGATGTGGCATCTTAGCCTGCTCCGAATTGCAGTGAAGTGTAAAAAAGATAGATTAATCTAATTTTCTAGTAGAGAAATCGATGATCTGACACGTCCCCCGAGTCACAGAGCGAAGGGGGACGTCTCAGGTGTCAGTTAGTGAAAGGTGTGACCTATACTTACGTCCCGTGAAAGGGTGCACTAGAGTGGGGTGGGTGGCAGCGACAGGGGGTGACTGCTGTTTCGGTTTGCTAACCTTCGTGTTGCTTTTGGCAAACTCCAGGCGAATGGTCTGCTGCATGTCGGGGTCGAACTTCACTCCCTGCTGCAGGTGCAAAACCACGTCGATCAACACCAACACGACATACGACCCCCAAAAACATCAACCAAAACGCGTAATAACGCCAAGAATGCCATGAATGTAATTTGCTGCTCGAAAAATTTGATTATCATCGATTTGCGATTACGGAGGGATCAGAACCCGTTTATTGATTATTTAATCTCGGTAGTTTACATCTTTAATGGAAAATACAACATACCTCGAATAATCTCACGCCAGCGGAAGGGTAGAGAGAAGGGATTTGGACAAGTTCGAGCGAGATTGGTTCAACCATTTGCAGAGATTGAAAGGGGTAAGAGTTTTGAAATTTACGTGGTGAGGATCAATTGAAAAGAGGAGTGCTATGACTATAAATAAAGAGGGTCTTAAAAAGGTTAGGAGTGGAGAACTCCAATGCATTACGTATGTTTTTATATCTATAGTAGGTGGAAAATGAGGTATAAAAACGTCAATTTTATGCCCCTTTTTATGGTGAAGAGAAAGTGTACATTGATTTAAAGCCTTATTTAGCCCTATTTTACATTTTACAATATAAAATCTATAGAATTCATTTGGGTGCCCAATTAAAAGACATTATCGTGACTGGGTGTATTCAGTCATTGACTCAATGAAATCAATTCAAAACGCTGTTAAAACTTTGTATTTACAAATCAAATTAAATGTGAGCTCCAAACAAAGTATAGAGATTATGTCGGCAGTTCACCATTAATTAATCATGCGCTTGGTTAAAATACTTCAAATGTTTGAATAACAATTATCTCCCGTTTAAAACGTACTTATTAATGATCCTAACTCGTAAATTCGATTTTCACCATTTTCCATTTTTGGTTTAAAAAAGAAGAACAAAAGAAGAAACACAAAGCCAATATATTAAAGCCACAGTGCTTAAAGACGCTGATTTAAAGTACAATTATTATCTCTCCTCTATTAATAAGATTGTTTTCATTTGAGCATAAGCTAAACCTCAGTGTAATGGAAGATGATTCAATTGTGAAATCCCTGCTTTGTAGTTTGAATTTGTTATGGTTCATTGAATTGTTGATAAAGAAATCTATTAGGCATGTACCGAATACAGAATATTTATCAAATATTTAATTTTAAATTTTAATGAATCTAAACTGACTGACGTCCTAAACTATTCATAATCAATTACTCTATAAATATGTTATTTTGCGCTTTGCAGCTAATCGATAACTGGTTTTGATTTTGTGTAAAAAAAAATGAAAAGATAATTTTTGTTAACGAAATTCACGAAATTTGTTACTTGCATGTCACATTTTATGTGTAATTATGAGTGTCAGGTCAGCTATACAAAATATTTTAGTGCTAAAATTACGAATTACGAATTATTTGATAGTGTACCAAATAGTTGTGGTTTTAATCCAGCATTTTCATTACATTGTGTATTTTCTTTTGCCAGTTGCAGTAAGCGAAAAACAAACTTTAGAATAATATTGATTCAACCCGTTTGCAGCCTCTTCTCTCCATTCCCCTAATATCGTATTCCACAGTGACAAAGTAGAAAGTGCAAAAAGAGGGAAACTCGGGATTACTCATCACAATTGAATATGATGAATAAGCAGATGCAAACAAGTTGAGAAAACGAATTACAAATCGCAGGTAGCAAGAATAACAAAGGACCGTGAAGCGCAAAGGTTTTTGCAATTATTCAAAGTCAAGGCGAGAAACGAGAAAAAGAGAAGAAATCTTTTTACAGCCAAATAAAAGATGCATTAGGCTTTGTTTATAGTGTGACGATGATGCTCGAAACTGAGGTCTGGTTTGTTTCATGTCTGGCCCCGTGTCAAACCGTTAAAGTAAAAGGTGTTATTATCTACGATGTGCGACGACCCTATCATCCGCACTCGTATAGTCAATTACAATTAAGGAGCCCAGATAAAAGAAAGTTGAAAATGAAATTTCTCCGTAAGTAATTTTGATCACATCAAAGGAGTAATTACCGTGATGAATAATTGAATATTCATGGCACCCTTAAAAAGAATAACAACTCACCTGCAGGGCTTGTTTGGCTGCTTCGGCACCTGCTCGAGTGCTGAAGGTCACAAAACCAACAGGCTACAAAAAAAAAAAAATAAGAAAAAATATTAACCCGTATTGTTTGCGGATGTAAATTGGAATTTTGGTAATTACGACGCTCGAGCGTTCGAGTTTGTGCTAAATTTGCTTGTTTTTATGTTTCGAGAGCAGAAACGCGCCTGCGGCGTCGCAAGATGTGAGCGACCACGGTGTGAAATTATTCTCCGTGTTTTCTTTTAAAGCGAAGATGGGAATGGCACATAAGAAGAGATGAGCCATCAATTCGGCGAATGGCAAACATCCAAACGCTGTTTTAAAATGAGTCGGTGATTAAGTTTCAATTGCTAAAGCGCACTTGATATAAATGGAAACGTAATCCGTTTTTAAAAACACCCATCCCGTTCCCGAATTAATTGAACACGGAAACGAGAGAGGACGATCACGTTGCCTTGATCAAAACTTCCAACGAAAAGCTCCGCCTGAATCGAGCTGGGCTTCACTGCACGGCCATTATCCTAAAGCAATGCGGACCGCGTTTGTTTGTTATCTCTGTTTTACATTTTTTTCCAATTTCCTTTTCATGTTAAACATTTTCTGGTAAATGACGTAATTTAAGATTTAAGTTTTTCAGAGTTTTACTTAACCCGCATTAAAACTTAATAAAAACATTTTTTTTTTTTTTCATTTAAAAAAAATACGAAAATTCAATTTAAAGTAACTCACCGACGCCGTTTTTCCGTTTTTGCTTGTGACTTTGAGTAAAGAACTTTCGTATCCCTGCAAAGAAGCGGCAAATATTAGAAAATCTGTTAAGAAATCCACCTATAAGAAGCATGAGTTGTGGGTGTGCAAGTTTATCTTGTCGCCGCACGCGAGGATTTTCGTTATTTACTTGATGATTCGAGTGTGTTAACGTGCCGACGCTCCCCACCAAATAAACCGGCGACATGTTTATGGATCTACATGACAATTATTTTAATGACGTCAAAGTTCATTCGTCTGTGGCTCGACTTCAACTCAATTTCACGCCTCTCTAACACCGCAACCTCTTACTTTGTCTTGTATTAAGTAGTAAAAATTTCACTACGGTATTTTGTTTTTTCCATATGCAGTTTTTTACGGCTTTAGTTGAGAGTTAAATCTTTTTCCCTCCACCTTTTTATTTCCTAGGTCTTACCTTGTACGCTCGAAAGAGCAAGTAAAGTTCTCGAGGTTTTGCATCCATTGGTAATCCGCTCACAAATAATGTCCTCACCTTAAAAGAAAAATAAACATTGGATAAGTTTCGCTGTTTATTTAATTTTGCGGCTACACATGTGAAATTTAACATTAATTTATCGCACGTAAACAAAGGTTTTTAATGTGTTCTCATAAAAATTGAATTTAATATTGCTTATACAGTGTTTGCTTTGTTTGCTGCTTTACTATCTAAATTGTTTAATGTAGATTTACATATTACACTTATACTTTAATCTATTTTAAGCGTATTCTAGAAATTAAATTGCAAATATTGCTTTTCCAATATTAATTTCTATTTGTAAACAAATTCCAACTTATGAAAACTTGTTTACAACATTACATTAAATTTGCGCTGTTCTGACACGCAATCGTTCTCACAAGTCGAGAATTAAAATGCAATCCGAGTGCGCAATTTCATTCACACAAACCACATTATTCATTTCAGGAATGAAAATCTATTCAATATCCACCCCATAAAACTCACAACACATCTCTTTGTCATTCCCAACTGACACACCGGGAGTGGAATTCTAGTTTTCCAAGCCCGGAAGTCCTTTTTTTCGGCTACCAGGTGCGCCAAATCCTTCCCAGTGCACCCTACATGCACACCAGACAACAAATTGCGCTTTGTTTGCACCGGAAGTTCCTTGAAATGCAAACTAGCTACACCCAGTACATTCAAACTGGTCTGACAGGTCACCGGAAGTGGCAAAAACGCGAGAGAATTGAAGCAAAAAAACTAAAAAATGTGTATAAAAAAATCACAGCTATTGATTCCCTGTCCTGCCATTTACTATCACTGAACTGACGCAGTTTTGGGACAGCGACAGCCAATTAGAACGTCGGCTGAGAGGAAAGGGAAAGAGGGAAGCGCGACAGAACGCGTGTCGGTCTTGGCGCTTATCGTGTTTCTTGATCCGCGCTTAATCCCCGAGTCTCCCCGCGCGTTGATTAGTGGCCAAACGGTTTTTACGAGCGCGGTCGTGGTCGGAATCGTAGGAATGTGGACTCGTTTCAAATAAAGTCGCGCTAAATTCGCACATTCGTCTTGATAAATGAAAAGTAAAATCAATGAGTTTGCGCGCGCCGCTAATATTTTCTCTTTTTATTACGATGGAGATTTGCCAGGTGATAAGCTGCCGGGGATCAGGTACGCCTCGGACACGAGACCAGAGAGTGAGAGAGAGAGAGAGAGAGAGTGGGAAAGAGGGCTCCCTCTCTCGGATTGATGGCGCGAGTAGATAATGCAAGGAGTGGAAAGTGCATGGTTGATGAAACACGCAAAGCAAAAGCGCTTCGTCTCATTCTGAATACAAAACAAAAATCCCAAATGAATTCAAAATGGCCTTCAGCCGAACGAGGGCGTGACGGTTTGCAACTAGGGTATATCATGCTGATCGCAGAGAAGGATGTGGAATAAGGATTGAAACTGAAGGTTTCTTGGTTTCGAGTGTTTTGCTTGTCTCGTTTGTCTTCAATTATTCAGTCGTTTACTGCCAAAAATGTCAGGCTTAACATTGTTTCCTCTGCAAATGTTGTTCGAAGCTGAGATTGATATTTTAGTGTTGACTTTAGCATTGTTTTTGTTACCGATTATTGATTTAACCTTGCAGTTACTGAAGTACGGGTTGAATTTACTGTGAGCAATATAAATACTGAGAGAAATATCTTTCATAGCCACTTTTCTTATTCCTATTCCATAAACTTAAATTGAAATTCCTGTTCATGATATTTTCAACATTCAGTATCAAACTTTAAATTTTTATTTTTATGTTTATGTTTATGACCAAAAAATTCATTTCTCATTTCATTTGCCATGAAAATTTAATTCTATTTAAATATTTGTATTTTAATCCCGGATTTCCAGTTCCTAAATTTTTTTTTAATCATAATATATTTTTTTTTGTAGAAAAAAAAAATATATAACCACTGTACATTTTTCATTTTGTATATTTAATACGAGTTAGGGTCGTGAGGTCTTTTAATAAGTTGTTTATATTTTCTTTCTAGCTCGTGCTACCTTCTATCCATTTAAGAAGAAGACACTTTTATGCATTAAGAGACTAAGGAATAATTGAATTAATTATGCAAAAAGCACAAAGAAAATAGCATTTTGATGTTACTCAAATAATTTAACTTGTGTCACATAGATACATAAATAATTACTAAGTAAGAAAAGTGAAATATAATATTCTAGGCTCAACTTAAAATAGTAAATTACACTTTATGTGACTACGTAAATCGGATTTTGAGATTTTTTTCCCCCATCTATTTCCAAGTTTTGTCATGCAAATTTGTTGCAGTAAATAAAATGCTATATAATTTAAAAATTTATAAAATATACGTATACCAAGGCTATAACATTTCCAATGTTAATAATTACCGGTAGTCTATTTCTCCTACAGCAGTCACAAACACATTCCTACAGATAAGCCTCATTACAGATAAAGTTAAATTTAAAAAGCAAACTCTTATAAGAGTAAACATTTAACACTTAGTATCAACAATTGTAAAATAGAAAACTCGATTTTTAATTAAAAAGTAAAACAAACCGACTCTTTAAGTGAAGACACAAACACAAGGCAATAAAGAAAACATCGATCCTTCTCTATCTCTTTTTGCTTCAATTAATAAGACAACTCCTTTCCTTTCCTTTCCTTTCCTCTCGTTCCCACTTCTTTTTCTTTCTCCCCGATTGACTTGCATCGATCTGATGCCCGCCAAGTCGCCGCCCTCGCAGTCCGAAGGGGCTTCGGCCCTCTCGACCCCTCCCTTTGCCACTCTTCTTCCATGCACCCACAGCGATCTAAAGTCGATATTTCAGGTGGCTCCCACTTCATCAAACATGCATCTACGTCAAGCTGAGTTTTATGCGCATTCGAAATACGATCCCCTCGGCCAAACACCAAAGAAAACACGCCATTAAAAATACTCGAAATAATAATAAAAAAAAATAAAAAATTCAATTGAATAATAACCGGATTTTTCGCATATCTGAATCAGGATGAAGGAACGGATCCATTTTACCTGGCAACCAAATTGCTAGGATATGCGCTTGGGTGCAACTCGCGAACCCCCTCAAGTCAAGATGGCGGGTCGTAAATGAAATTGGTGATCATTTGCCATTTCGAATCTTGTGTTATGAATTATGAGCAGACACGTGACATTTGTCACCCGAAGATAGTCGGGTCCCTGGTGATTTATTGCCACTAACCCCTTGATGCCACCAGGTAGATGGGGAAATGGTTTCCTGTCGCATGGAGATAAGAGGAGAGTAAGATTAAGGGGTGGGGTGGTGGGAGATGTGTGGAAGAACGTGAAAAAAGGTGGATTGCAGCCTTGCGGATATAAAGTGAAGTATGAGGGATGAAAGAAACGCAACAACAAACGAACAAGCAAACAAACAAACAACTATCTCAAGATTGAAAACCCGCATTAGAAACCAAGTTTTGTTTATTTAGTGAACGTATACAAATATTGCTTTTGCTGTGATATTTTAAAATAATAATAATAAATTGTTTATATTGTGAAAACGTTATTGTTGCAAGGTGACTCATGTTAGTATTGTTATTCAGCTTTATTTCAATGACCTTATTGTGTTGAAATCATTGTTGTAGTTTAACAATGAGTTAAAATTGCTGTTGGATTAAATGCACTTGGACTTGAAGCACAGTTTCAAAGTTGCTTACTCAGTTTTGTAGGGATGAAGGTTGAAATTGAAAGTGATGTAAAGGAAAGAGGAAACGAAATAAATCAAGTACACCCACACCACACCTGGAACCAACAAAAGAGAACAGGAAAAAAATTCCATTATCAAATGAAAAAAAAATAAAAGGTAAAAGAAAAAGTGAAAACAGGAAAAAATTGCAAAAATAAAAAAAATATAAAAATAAAATAAGTGAAAGGAAGATGGACGGATATCAGATGCAGGACTGAAATGTAATTAACGGAAAATGAGAGTTTTAAAAAAAGAAAAACTCATCAACGTACTTCAGCGACTTCATCGACAGAAAAACAATTTAAAATAACTTTTGCCAAGTAAACAACCTCTTCCTAATTATTCTGCACTGATAAATCCAATAAAAAGAACCCTTCTTATATACGTTTAATAATGCAGGTAAGGCAAATGAAATTGGAAAAGAAATTCGAGAACAGTTTGCAAAAATTATACTCCTCATTTTGAACGCTGCAACGTGTTGTCATGGCGACAAGTTGTTTAGAAATTGAAAATGGCGACACACAAACATGATGAGATCACGAAATGAAATGGTTTTTCAGATTACAATAAAAAAAAATTATGGAGAAATACGTAATGATTCCTTTGTGTTTATATCCACAAAATACGATCAACAGGTGTTCTACAATATCAAAAAAAGGGAATAACTTTATTCATTGCGAAAACAACAAATGAACGCACCTGCGATCAACCAACCCACACTAATTCAACCGAACGAGTCAGATGCATCATCCGACTGGAAAGATGTTTGTAGGTTTTAAAAATGTAAACGAAACTTAGATGCAGCGATAAAAAGGTAGTGTATGCGACTTAATAAAACGCGTCACTAAACCCCGGATACAGTTGTAAATCGAAAATGAAATACAGCGCCATTTTCGCCCATACGTGACCCACAAGACGGTGGGCGACGACAATAACAAACACTAGTAGAGTAAAATTGTGGCCTCGAACAAACGGTGCCATTAATCACAGACATCTGCCAACAACACACGCGCAAGTGTGGGGGAGGTAACGCTCGCAGTCCGAAATGAAAATGCACAAAAAGAAAGAGAGGTTCAAGTTGAATTCTATGCATATAAGATATATTTTTTATTTTTTGTCCGTTTTTTTTTTTCTTTCTTTATTTTTCAAGAAGCGTTGAATATTGAAATTTTTACTGTAGATGAATGAATTAATGAATGAATGATAAATAACTTTCAGTTTTTCTGTGATGTTGGATTTTAGGGATGAATAAATGCATTGTTTATCAGGCAAACAATTCAATAAAGTGAGCAAAAAAACTTCCGCTTTAGATTTGTGAATTTTGCAAATGGAAAATCGAAGCGTCGTATCATTTGTTTGCCAAACAACAGGAAGTGCAAACAATTCACAGTTTCAATTCAGCTAGCGACAATAGCAACCGACTCCAGTGTTTTGCGTTTTTTTTTAGCTTTGAGTACTGTAAACAGTGGGAAAAGATCTTATCTCGTAATGTGTTGTGCAGTTTCAAGTTTTTGTCGATTTAAAACTTTGATTAAAGGCACTTCCGGTTTAGTTATAAACCCTAAATTTTAACCCCATTATTTATTAACCTTAAATAATATTCTTCTAAAATTTCATGACCTAATTTAACCGGAAGTGCCCTTAAAATACCTTCAAAATGGCACTCGGGACACATATCCATTTCGTATCAATTCGGAGCGTTGATTAAAGACACTTCCGGTTATGTTAAAAATTAAAAGACATTTACTATTAGCATTGAGAAAGAAGACCTTAAAATTTGAAGGGTCCATCTCAACCGGAAGTGGCTGAAATAATCGCTCCGAATAGTGACCAATAAAAAAAAATCCTACTTTAAAGGGCACCTAAGATCAGGACTTCGATTTTACAACATATATTAAAAATTTCCGTTCCTTAAGGGTTTTGAAAATATTTATTCTCAGTAGAACTCATGTTTCTTTAAATTCGATCTAACCAACCACTTTAAATTCAATTTAAAAATAAATATTTACGCTTTAACGATATTTCACGTATGAGTGTATTTTGACATTTGTATGACAAAGATGAACGGTTGACAATACAAGGGAGTCGGGTAGTAGTGGGTGGGTGATGGAGAAAGCGAGGGGCAAAAGAAGAAGAAAAATGGCAGCAGCTGCATCCATACAGGCACGCGAACGGAACTCACGTGACTGACAGACAAAGCGTTATTAACCCCCTGCCGCCACCCGCACCACCATCTTGTAGCACCTGGTATACGTACACGAGCTGACACCTGGGCACGAGATAAGACGTTGCCCTCGGGGATACCTCTAGACTCCACCTGGTGGCAGAATTACACCTTCGACAAACTAACTTGTTTTTTTCCTTTGCCCATAATTTTTTTTTTCTTTTTCTGCTTTTTTTTTTTTTTAGGTGAGGTAGTAAATTCATAATGGAATCAACTTCCTGTTTCCGGGCCAATTGATGCCCCTTGGCATCACTCTATGTCCACTACCCGCGGGGAAAAATTCACTCAAGTGAACATAATGATGGCACTGGCTCGTGCGTTGCACGAGCCTCTCGGCCTTCACAAAACAATGTGGAAGGGGGGAGTGAGGTGCAGTGGGGTGTCGACGATGACCTGACAACAGAGAGACGGAAGCCTCAATTACAAGAGCAAATAAAAAGGATTCGGTTCGGAAAGAAGAAAGGGCGATTCAGGTCGCGGCAAAAAACGATACAATTCGATTTTTTCTTTTCTCCTCCCGGAATAGAGAAATCAATTGTAACGTAATGGAGGATGAAAAAAGTACAGCAATGTACTGTAATAGATGAACGAATAAATGATTTAAAGTATTTCGTCGGATTAAAGAAGAGATAACATGGTGCTTTTTTTTCTCTCCTTATTGGTGTTTAAAGGTCAGAGGAAATTGAAATTCTTAATTAATAATCGATAATTGGTTTTTTTTTCTTGTTGTGATGTGGTCGGATTAAGAATGTGGGGAATTTGGGACTTTTTTTTTGTATAAAGAAGTATTGATTTCGCGTAACAGATTATGTACGATTTTGTGGTTTGTTCAAGGAATTATTTGTTTTTTTACGTGAGTTTAGAAAGCATCGATTTGTAAAAAAAATCTATTTCAACTTTCTTTTGTTTCGTCCAATCGATTTTTCAATCTTTTCAGTGACGTTAATTTTTAAACACAACAAAAGTGATTTTTTTTTTTAAAGTGATTAATCGGCATAGAATGAGGAATGGCGTTTAAAATATTTAAAAAATTAAGTAGATTTACTTTTTATCCTTCACTTTCTGAGCACCACTTTCATTTAATTATTCATTTAAATTTAATGGATGCTCTTTCCATACATTGAATTACACGATGCATAATTTGTTGACTGCAATTTTACAATCGAAACGAAAATGGCCTCCACACGTGGCGCACTGATTGGTCCATATATCCCTGACGTAAATCGAAAAGGAAGTCCAGGTGTTCGCCACCTGTTTCACAATGTGTTGAATCATGCATCGATGCCAAAATAAGGAAAAATTAAAAAAAATAAAATAAAGAATGAAGAGAGAAAGTAATGAGTGCAACTCAACCAAATCGACCACGAGAGAGAGAGAGAGAAAAAGTGAAAGGGAAAGAATGTTTACCACTTGACAAGAGACGAAAAAAAATGAAGAAAAACATTTCTGCACAAACAAATCACTTCACTTTGCAGCTCTACAATTCAAACCACACAAACCTCAAAGCAAAAGCAAAGTAAAAAAAAAAAAATACAAATAGAAGTGCGAATTTTTTTTAAGAGGAGTTTTTTCTTCTTTTTCTGCAAACAACGCGAGAATTTCTTATCGCATCGCACGCATTGGGAAATGGAAAGCGACAACATCTGAAAAGTTTAGTTGCACGAACGAGACTTTCCTCTTAAGAGAATTTGATAAAATTCAAAAATGAAAGCGGAAAAGGGAGTGAGACACACCCAAATGGATCAAAGACACGCCTCGGCCAATCAGTTGGTTGGATTAAAGGGGTCACGAGGCTAAAAGAGGAGTCAAAGAGTCAAAAGGAGAAATAAAGTACCCCATTGCGCATGCGTTGGAATTAAAAGGGCGGGTTCAATTCATTCGAGATATATTGTATCTTTCAAAACATAATTCTTTGGAGAAAGTGAGGAAACTTTGTGAATGGGGTTATTTTAGGCTTAACTTTTCAATTTAAAACCGGGGAAAGTTGATATAAATTGATCTAAAGTTAAAGTTATGTTAGTTTGACACTTTTTTCAGTGTTTTTCCTCTACATTTGCATGTCTGTGGTTTCATGCAATAAAAAAAAAAAGACTAAATTCAGCCATTTTCCTTTTAGTATTTTCCTAGAATTCCTACGGTAAAGAGTTATAAACAAAAGTTTTTTTTGTTGGTTTTAAGGTTTTAAGGTATTAAGGTATTAAGTCTGTTTAGAGTGTTTGACCCATAAGCATACGCCATTACGTTTTATAGTTTCACATTAGGAATTATGCAGGTTGAAGGCTAAAAAGGCTAAAAAGCCTCAAGCTGAATAATTCCCAACTGCTAAAATAAAAAATTCAAAACCTTTAAATGCCATTTCTTCCCACACATAAAAAGGCAAAAAAATAAAAATAAAAAAATCAAATTTTTTTCAAACCCATAGAAAAAAACCCTTAAAAACAAAACATGACACCACGTCACAACTGAGTGACATGAAACATTAAAACAACACGACATTTTGAATTCTAAGCTCTCTTAACAAATTTAAAAGCCTTTAAACAACATTCAAACGCTCATCTCGCAACTTCATTCGACTGCAAATTCGCGCATCTGAACCAAAATCTAAATCCTATTAAAATTAATCCCCTAAATTCCTTAAAACCCACTCCAAATTAAAACTTTTAATATTCGGAAATAAAAATAAAGTCCGTCAAAACGCGGGGAAACAAGAGCGGCGCGATCGTAACGAGGGAATCGTAAGTGAGCTCGTGTTCGAAATTTGGTCGGATTCTAACAGCAGCAACAGCAACAGCTGCATTAATTATTCATATCTCTCACGAACAAATGGCATGTAAAGAGCAAATCGATGAGTCCACAAGCGTGGACAGCGCGTAAAAGCAAAATGCTAGAGAAAAGAAAACATCAATTGAACGGCTCGTAAAAATCAAGTGGACACTGATGCTCTTTGAGCGCCATGTGCAAAGGAAAGATATTGATGCTTTGTATCCATGGTAACGAGTGACAGGTGTTATTTGAGTATGTTGGCATCGTTTAGTGAGTTGGTCGCCGGCTTCATTTTCTGCTCGTGGGCGGATGTTCCCCGAGCGAACGAGACGAATGGCGCGTCCCAGGTGCACTCCCAGGTAGACGCACCATCGATCCGCCGTTCGATACACCTGGCGGCGCCTACTTCATCATCTTGCTCCACCCTCAGTCTCCGCTCTTAAAATGGAACCACCACCAATTAATATTGAATTATATATTTTTTCGCCGTCTCGCCCGTTTTTGCATTCACGTGCATTCGCTCACATTAACTTTAACCCGTTGAATACGGAATTAATGCATCGGAAAATTAAAAAGCTGCGTTAAGGGATGAGGTTTAATGCTGTGAGGTCATGGGATCGTTGTTAGTTCATTTGCACCCTTTTTATGTTTTTCGAATGATTCGAATAAGCGGAGACGATTTAAAGCTAAATAACCGGAAAAGGTTTAAGCGAAAATGTGTTTTAATGTGCTTCCAGGCACCCCTGTTGACATATCATCAATCATAAATGTGAATTTTGGCTTGGGAATACCTCTTGATCGTTTGCACACGCATTTCGGGTTGTGATGTATCAACGAACTTGTTTGTAAACAATGTGGAGATAAAAAAGAAAACATGTTTGGCAATACAAAAAATGGTAATCATTTAAAATATAAGTTTGTGATGAGAAAAGTGTACAATTCACTTCTAAAAATGTAAAATTTAGTGAAATAATTCATTTTTATTGTGTAGATTGTATATTTCATATGTAAAATTGTAAAAGAAAGTTGTAACATACATTTTAAGTGTACATATCAATTTTAAAATTAAATCGAACAAACATTTTTTTGATATAAACTATAAAGTTTAAAGTTTTAATTTTAAGTATAAAATAGTAACATTTATAGTCAAAATAGACATTTTAAATGTGTAAACTGTAAGGTTCAGCTGTAAAACTGTAAATATAAGTTCGAAACACACATTTTTTGATGTATAAAGTGTAAATTTCACATATGAAATTAAAAAAAATTAAGTTGAAACAAACTTTTTTGAAGTAAATTTTAAGTAAAATTAAGTAAAAAAAAAACTTTTTGCGAAAAACTTTTAAGCCAAACCAGTTGAAAAATATCATTAAACATACAATTTTGTGAATTCCAGCATTAACATTAGCAAAAGGAGGGATTTAATCATAAACTATTCGCTTAAGCTGCATTAACAACGGCATTTCAGGTCAATTTGTGGGGTTTTGACATTTTCCAAAATTCAATTTTAATACTAAGAAGGAGAGAAAAAACGACACCGTTAAAAAAAAATTTCCAACCGTGAGAAGAAACGGAAAAAAATTAATGAAAAATATGGAAATGGGCGACGAGATTGTTTTCCTACTCACTAATTAATGTCTCGCGAGAAATAAAATAATCAGGGGATGTGAGTGAGGCAAAGTAAAGAGCCGCTTTTTCTCCAACTTGTGACTCAACTCGAGACTCCAAAAGCAGTTAGTGAGTGCATTTTTTCGCCGCTGTTTCTCTTCTCTTCATTTTGCCAACCCCGTTTTCCCTTCCCATTCGATTCCGGCATTTTTTTTCGCGACTGATGAAATTTCTAAGCCTTTAGTCTCTGCTTTCAGGCTCATTTCAGGGCTTAAGTGGTCCGGCATTAAATATGCTGGGTGGGGTTGCGCGCGTGCGCACACAAGCAAAAATTTTATATCTCCACCCTCCTTTTACTCATATCCAGCGACGCTTGCAAAAATTATAAAAGAGGGGGAGGCTTCGCTTCTTTTCTCCCTACCATGTTTTCGCCTCGTTACCATGGCAATAAAGCTGCAGTCGGATTTGCAGCGCACGAATCAGCACAAATGCGGTTCAGGTGAGATGCCGACGCAATTGATTACCCCTAAACAACAAATTTTTCGACATGAGTGAAACTCTTGCAGATTAATTGATTCGATTTCAATTCCCATTTCTCCTTTTCATTTTTTCATTTTTTTTTTACTTGTTAATTTAATCAAATTTTCACTCCAAAACGATGTCCGGTTCTGACATGTGTCGATTTGAAGTTGGATGATGTGGATTTGAGATTGACTTTTTTTTTTCCTTTTTTTTTTCTGGCGATAACATTTCGACAGAACGACTTCCGTGTGTGAGCACGTGACTGACTGATTCCAACCGTACGTCATCCGCACAAATGTTTTGAGGGGAAAATCGATGGACGTGATCAGAAATAAGATCGGAAAGAGAAAAACGGTTACATTTTGAAGAAAGTAATTAACTGTCTTTGAGTCAGATTAATTGCAAAAGTTAAATATAGAGAAACCATCTAAATAAATTCGAAATGAATCTAAAACTAGTTTTAGGGGATGAAAGAAAAGGGTCAAAGACACTACAAGTAAAAGGGCAAAAGGCCCTAAGTTTGATCTCGGAATGAAATTGAATCTGAAAACAGCTCTAATGGGTCGTCGTTGTGTAGACTCTTGAGAGTGTAACACGGCGGAGTGCGATTAGCGCCGCTTTCAACGCTTCATGTGCGGATTAAACGTTTCAATTTACGTCGTTCTCTGGGGGTTAAGACCAAGAGAAAGATGGCCGTCTGGTGCGAAGCAATGGCCCCCTTATTGCCCACATTTTTAGTGCACGCAGCTGCTCGTCCCTTTGAGCAAAGAGGGTTCGAAACCACCGTTCCCAACTCGCCAACTCGTTATCTGAACACTGGAGACGGTCCAAGCTGTGTCACTCAACTCGAACCGGAAGTCAATTGACACAAGACAAATTCATCAAGCCCCGCTTTAAAACCGGAGGCGAGAGACGGAGAGGTAAACACGTCGGGTCTACGTGGACAAGCAGTCCGTGACGAGATGTCATAAACAATGGCGACGTCTCTACAATGGCGCTGACTCGAATGTTTCCCGGAGACACGCTTCAAGCGTCTTTCCGTCCTTTACGAGCAGCAAATGCGCCCCCTACCCACTCCTTTCCCTGCTCTTCCATCTGTTCTTCGCTCCGAGGCATGGGAGGAGCCCAATTAGGAGCCAAGAAAAATGGAAGAACAAACATGTAGTTGGCTATCAAAAATGACTGACTGTGGCACAATATTGTTTTCTTCATTTTTTTCCATGTTTAGTGTCCTTTGAATTTTTTGTGTTGGAATTTTACGTAGGTGTTTGACTGTTGATTGCACAAGTAAACATTAATACTGGGTACGGTAATTCATCAGCTAGACTTATTGGATTAGTGTGTTGTGTGTATATGTATTAGATAAAGGTAGGGATATAAATCACTTTAGCCGGTCAAACGGGACAATGAAAGCTACTGAGTTTTGTATGGATGAAAGGTAATCCCCTTAACTAACAGTAAGTCGAGTATATAAATTTTTAATGGTGATGACGTGTGTTGTGAAATGATTCATTTGGGTTTTGAGTAGATGGGATCGAAGTTTGAGATATTTTTTAAGTTGATTTTTGGAAATAATTATTTGTTTTGATTGAATTTTTTGATTTTTTTTTTAATGATTGATAAGATTTTTTGGAATTTTTTTGATTTTTGAAGTTTTGGGGAAATTATGTCTTTGGAATTTTAAATTCTAATTAAATTTTGAATTGATGCAAAATTCAAATCTTTAAATTGTGTGACGGTCTTAAATGTTTAAAAATAAAAACATCCAACTTTTAGCACTTTTTATCAATTTTTAAAACACTGAATTAACACCTGTCTTACATCATTTAAACTTTAAAATTTTCAATTAAATTAAACTATTGAACTCTTTATAAAACATCTGAGTTTTTGACATTTGCCTATACCGGTACCGGTAATTGATTTCCACATTTCTCTCATCCCATCGATTCAATCATCGTAACAACTCACCCTTTCACCCCAATTTCATTAGACACCAACCCCTCACACCCACCTTAAACTCCCATCATCCCAAACAATAACCCTAAACCCATAATTTGTACACCCAACCCTCGAAATAAAAGCAAAATTGAGAAACTTGCAATATTGTCAAAGCAACGGTAAAACTTTGTCTCCGTGACGCGATATGAAATTGTCTCCGAAGGTGCGGAAATGAGACGTCTAACAAAGTTAAAATGGACCCGCGTTTTCGGAGACGTTGAAAGCTATGGAGGGGGACGGGAAGAGGAGTTAGGAAGGGGATAATGAGGAAGACACGCGTGCCAAAGACGAATGCCATTAGGTGGCGGTGCGACACCTAATGGCGGAGCTTTGCTCGACCGCCAATCACCATTAGGATCGTCGCCCGTGAATTTCGGGGCCCATGCTAAGAATGGAGTCTCTCTCTCTCTCTCTCTCTCTCTCTCTCTCAAATGAATTGCATCTTGTCAGAGAGATGGGGAGTGAGAGGTCGAAGGCAGAAGATACGCAAATACCAACTGGCAATTCCCGCGGCTGCGGAGTGCCGCGTTCCCGAGTGGGCAGTGGAAAGCTTTTGCCAGGTATCGGTAAACATCAAACAAAATCTCAGCTGGGATTAGGGCGCAGCCATTGTCGAGTCGCCGGGGTGGCGAAGAGCGAAGAAGAGCCGCGTTCCAATTCTAGGCGTGGCTTGATCGATTTCTCGCCACCCCCTTGCCAAGACGACAACGTGACGCAGGCGTTAAGGCCCCTCTTTGCCATCCATTTGCTTAATGTGACTCATTTCACTTTAATATGAAAGATTTCGCTTTTGTTCAACACGAGAAATTCGAAGAAGGGGAAAATTGTGGAGACAATGGAGGTCGAGAGTGAGAGGAGGAGGGAGTTCGAGTTTGGTGTGTTTTAAGGTGAGTTCGTGTAATGAAAGAAGGGGGGCGCTGCTATGTCAATAAAAGAAATATTAAAAGAAGATTCAGGTAGTAAAAGTAGCTGAGATAGAATGAAATCTCGACTCTAATGGTCACTTCTGGTCACGTTTGATGTATAAATACTCTTTAATAATCTTTTTTTCTTCCCCAGTTAAATTCTGGTCTATTTTGACCCACTAGTCGTATTTCATTAATTTTATTGCTTTGCATTAGTAATTACAAAGAATGGGATGTTGTAAATTAGTGTCTATGGAATTCCCAATGCGCTAACAACTTTTTTTTTTTTTTTTTTTTTAAGTTAAAAAAAAAGTATTTAAGCCTTGAAAACAAAAGTTGTACCATAGTGTGGTAATTAAATTTTCAGTCTTAATAGGTCAAATTTAATCCAACATAAGAAAGGAAAAGTTAATTCTAAATTACAGTGCCACAGCATGTTGTGAGTGAATGTTGTAAACCGAGATTAGGAGAGAAAGAAACTGCAATTACAGGTACAGCTAGGTAAAGCAGGTGGAAAAAATTGGTCATTTTAATTTAAAAAAAAAAAAATGGGTGGAGAGGTTCGTCTCGAACGTCTTAAAAAAACAAAAGCAGGTGTTGCATTAATAAAACGAGTAATTTCTGGTTCGATCCGCTCCATAGGACTAATTAGTATGGTCGTTAGGGCTGATTAATTAAACGGCAAATACCGACGCGTCATTCTCGTCAATCGGGGAACGCGTGCGTCCTAACAACGCGCAGGTGGGAGGAAGGAAGGAGTCGCTGTTGATGCAGCTGAAGGACCGCAGCTGTTTCGTCTGCTGCACCAGATGCCGCTGGCCACCACCGCCAGCGACTTCGACACTAACAACCACCTACTAGTACGTGGCACGTGATTCGACAATTAAATCCAAATGATGTCATCCTCGTGATAAGCTGTCGATTCGGAATAGCGGGGTCACTGAGTCCATAGGCCGTTCACCTGTGTTCGCCTTTCTCGTTGTAGTCACATTGCATTACAGTCCGGAAGGAAAGGGCTAGGAAGAGGGAGGAAGACAAATCTTTTGTGTTCGGCAATGTCCGTGTCGGTCAAAGTTTTTATCCGAAATGTTTTGAATGAAATGCGAGTCATTTTCCCACAAAAACTTGACAGCGGAAAAAATTTCCAATTTCGAGGGAATGTTTTTCTCTTTTTGAAATGATTGAAAGAAAGGTTTTCGAGGTGAATAAATTGAGTTTTTTTTTTTTGTTTTTTTTTTTTCGAATTGGAGTTTGATTGTGAAAATTCGAAAATAGGGAGGAGAGCTAGATAAATAAAAATATTGAAGAATTGATCAAAATAAATTTAAAAAAATTCAAAATATTTGAAGTTGTGAATAGATTGTAGAAAAAAATTATTTTAACTCCAAAACCCAAAATAAAACCATCAAATTAATTTAATCCCATATCTCTGCAAAAAAACCTACTTTTAAAAAAAATGAGGGGGTTTCAAAGAGGTAAAATAATTGGGATGGGAGAGACGCGCCGTGGTATTGGATTTGTGCCAAACAATTCGCCAAGGAATTGGCAACTCCTAACCCCCCTTCAGCTCACCACCCACCTCCCTTTACTTTATGCAGGGAGAAACTCCCCGCACGTAACATCATGGCCTCCTCCGCTGCGCGCATCCGTCGTCCGCTGCGTGCCGACACGGCATTTCGGATCCCCCCACTCTGCCACGATCAATGGCGACCTAGCAACGCGGCGCGCACGTTTGTTTTGGCAACGGGGTCACAACATGGCCGGTGTACAGCAAAGAATTGCGGCGATCGATGAGGTGGCAAACCCCCTAATGGGCATCGAAAAGAGGAGCAAAAGACGCGGTCATCTTCGAGCGAGGGAGACGGGAAGGGGTCTGCGAAATGGCTGCGATTTCAAAAGCCGACTCGACTAGCTCGACCGGACCGCGTTCAATACCTTTTCAGCATGAATAGAAAAAGGTGCGGGGTCCTTTAAACTAAGCACAATACGGCAGAGTACAAAAAAGAAAAAAAAATAAATTCCAGAGTTCCACATTCGAGACGTGACTGGTCACACGCGATGGGAAAAGACACATTTCTCCTAATCCCTCATTTCAATAATCATAACCAGTAAAAATCGTTTTAATTGAAGCCGGGACGTGCGTACCGACGATTCCCACGCCAACGAGGCCCTTTTGTGTGTTTCCCAGGTGTTTGCGGTTGCCATGGCAACGTGTCTTACCTCGTCTTCGGTCACGGTGTTGACGGAGTCCATGCTCTGACTGAGGGTCATGTTGACTTCCGTCGTGGTCGACATGGTGCGCCGGGGAGCGACACACCGGGGTGAGCACGAGCACGAGCACGGCGTCTCTTCGTCAGTGGTGGTGCGGACGCAGCTGCGTTTGCGGCGAGTGCGTGGAGTCGGGCGGCGGCGGCGGCGAGTGCCGGCCGGCGGCTAAATGCATCCAGGTGAAGGAGTCGTCAAGCGCCGCGACTGTCGCCCGTGGATATGTGAAGGGGAGTGTGGAGTGGTGGCGTGATTCGGGGTGCGCGGAAGGCAGCGCGAGCCGTGCAACGTCCGCAGCTGCTTGCTTCGCTTTTGTTATTTCAATTATGAAACCCCGGCAACCGGCGGTGACGTCACTCCCACAATTCTCCCGTGGCACAGAGGGCGCCGCCTCGCTCAGGTGAGAAAGAGAGGGATCCACGACCAGAAGGTGGGGAGAGCGGGCAGCTCCACTTCCTTCCTGTGTGTTGTCGCTGGTGCGTGGCCGAGTGGGCGAGTCACACTCAGGTGACCAAGGTGTGTGTTAAACTACAAGCCAAACAATAAAAATAAAAAATTAAAAAATCCATTTAAAAAATAAAATCCATTTAAAAAATTTTAAATCCCAAAAAATAATGGAATAAAAGGGTAATGCGCCATTGTGATGTCACTGATTACCATCTACCTTGCTGCTCTACCAGATATTTATGTCAAACGACACGTGCATCTTCCCGAATCTCCTTTCCTCTCCTCCCAAACCCCGCGGGAAGGTCTTAAAGCAGTCACTTCAATCATCATCGTCAGCTATTCACTTTCCCTCGCTACACACCCTCACACTAAACCTCGTTATAAGCTATAATCACTTCCAAAGGCGTGTCCGTATTCATTTCGGGTAAGAAAAAGCATTTCGAGTGAGAAAATAAAATGCAGCTTACGTAAGCCTAAGAAAGTAGGTAATTATAAATTAAACCATGCCAAACTTCACACATGTGAGTATTGTAATTACATCGCTGAAAACACTCATTTACATTGACTGTTTTGCTTGAATTCGGTTGCAAAATTAAATTTTTATTTCTCTTATCTATGAATATTTTAACCACGTGTATTTATTGACTAGTGCAATTTTTTAATTTTTTTTTTTTTTTTTAATATTGTTAGTATTATTTTGTTGTTGCTGGAATCCTTAGTTACCACCAGTCACGAAAACTGTAAACAAACAATTTTTATAAACTACACTCAATACCCCATTTTAAAGCTAAACTAACCCAATTAAGTTCGTCTAACTAAACTGCAAATCTGTGAAAATTCCCATTTTAATTCCAGTGGTAACCATTACACACTCAATCTGTGCAAATAGATAAAACATTTAAAACCACACTTCAATTAGCATCAATTCTCCCATTCGTAAATATACGGTCAGCGAGTAGGTGAGTAAATATTTTTATAAATCGACCACCACGAGTCGCTGCGCCGAGTTACCGTATTGTATTCCCGCTGTTTGGGCACAGCACCACCCGCACCCTTTCATCCCAAATTCAAATCCTTCCGAGACTGACCCCTACACGCACCACCTCCGAACGGCGTGCAACTTTCGATCGCGATATCGATCGATGACGGAGCGCGCGCCACGTGGCTCAGGTGACGAAACGGGCAACACTCATCCCGCAAACCTCGTTACAAGGCTCCGCAGCCGAATTATGAAATGACAAAGGGTGGGGCTGAACGAACCAGCATTCAACACCAGGTAATGCAGTGTTTAGTGGACTGGGCAAAGAGAATAAATAATCGATAATTGGCTTGCGGACAAGAAAACGGCGACGAAAGTCCTTCGATTTTTGGCAGCATTTTCGCGCGGACCTGCCAATTATTTACCACATTTGCTGTGCGAAAACGGGAAATTTCTCGGCAGTTTGTTATTATAAGTGGGTCCTGAGCGTTGCGTGCCGCTCGCCATTCCTGCGTTTGTTGCAGATGAAAGGCCGCTGCCATTGCGCACCTGTAGGGGAGAAATTGCGGCAGGAAGCGAGGCTTTGGTAATGAATACAAGAAAAAAAAAACATAAAAAAATAAATGAGATGAATGAAAGTTGGTCTTCTGAGGGGAAAAACTCTCCAGGAAGGAAACGGACGGCAGATGGATAACGGAATGGGAGTCACGTGACGACCCCTGCGCCCGGGGCGCGTTCGATGAAGTCAGCGCGGGAATTGATGTCGAATTGGTTGTATGGGGCGCCCTCCTTTGGCGTGGGAATGAGATGCAAGTCGGAGGCTGCGGGGGAGGAACCAGGTGGGGTTGGGAAAAGGGTGTGGATGTGTGTGTGTGTGTAAAGGGAGAGGGGGTGGAATGGGCCGAATGGATCAAAAAGATTTCTTTGAAACGAGCTTGGGAAACATATTCGGAATGCGGCTCTGCGTTGCACAAAGCTCTCGAGTTTTGTCGATACGAGCGGCGAAGAATGGGGCAAGAAGTGCAGGAACGCTGCGTCGCTCGAAAAACAAGTGCCAATCAAATATTAATGGAGAGAGTCGAGTCGAAACGAGTCTTCGCACAACGGTTTGCAGCAAATCCAGTGGGCAGCCGCAAATGGGGACTTAAAGGGGTCGGTTGTGCCGTTTGCCGCGTTTCTCTTAATGCTAATGTTGACATTTAAATGATATTTTTTTCCCCTTTTGCGTCTATGATTATTTTTTTGTATGTTCAATTGACCAATTTGAGTTTCTAAATGCGGAAAGTAGTTAAACTGGAATATTTGATCGAATAACCCAAGAGACGGGATCAATTTGAGCAAACATGAGAGGCAAAGTCAACAAAATCGACGACGACGACGCGTCGCCATGGTAACGGCCTTGTTATTGGGACCGAGTCACGGAACGCGATTCAAAACTAACTCCCCTTTATGGATTTGGAGTTGGAAAGAGTGTGTGATATGATGAAAAGAGAAATAGAAATAGAAATAGCGGGGGAAGAAAAAAAATTCACGGTCGCACGTCAGGTGGCGCTGAGTCGAGGCCGGCAACGAGGCAGACAATGAGTAAATAATTTCAGTTTGGAAATGAGGCTTTTACAATGAAATCGATAAAGTTAGACAGGCAAGCGAGGAAAGTGATGGGAAGAATAAGGGGTCGTGGACATGTCATGCGCGAGATTATGTTGAATGGGTGTGTCACTTTGTCGTGTTTCGAACATTCGCACACAACATCTCGCATCGAGTTTTGCTTAAAATGTCTTCCATTTTTTTATGTTTTGAAATAAAATGAAACTGTTTGAATTTAGTTTCGTTTTTTATAGTAAACAATTTTATAGTTGAAATTGTCACTTTAAACTTGTTTATAGTTGGTTTTAAGTGTTTTCTGTTTGGATTCTAGATTTATAAACTTAAATCGATAATCCACCTCTTTTAATGTAAATTTTTAATAATTTGTCGCTGAATCACTGTAAAAGCAAATATCGATTAGTTTAATGTTTGGTATTGATGTTATTGATTTTAGGGGTATGGTAATCATTCATTTTTGAAACTTATTATTCATTCGCAGTTTGGCAAAAGCACTTGTTTTTGTTTGTTTGTTCGTTGTTTACTTTGATTTTCTTCCATCATTGAAATATTTAGACAAACAATAAATTAATCGGCACGTTATATAGTTTTATTTCAAATTGGGTAAATGCTTATTCCCTAATAAATCAATCGATTTCTCAGTTTTAAGCTGTTCGAAGCACATGTCTGCATTTCCTATGAAATTTGGCTCGCGGTCAAGAGACAGTGTTTTCAAAACCAAGGTAAATCCCAATAAAAATCCCAAACATTCTGCAAAATCCCCGCAAACCAAGAACAGGTGATAATAAAGATTGTTCAACATTTATTACTAACACCGCCATGTCTAGCTCAAGCATTCTGCCTCCTGGTGTTGAAATTCAGCGCTAAAAATCCAATATTTTAACAACAAGCTCCAAAGCACTTGGGAAAACATCATAAAATTCAATTTTAAGTGTTGCATTAATTACCAACATCAACATTAATATCCGTTCGGCTCATTGACCACTCGCTCCCACGAACCCCTATCATAACTCGGCTTTGAAAATAACTCGATGTCCACCAACTTATTCTTGTTTACCTGCCACTACATTGAATTTCTTCCTGCTTGTGTGTCACGAGCTTCTTTGATGTGGCCATTCACCTATTCACGGTACTTTTATCATTCATTAACATTGCCTGTCTGTTACGCATGACAGAGTGCCTTCAAATTTTCAAGTTCATCCTAACCTTCTTCAAAATCCAAAAGTAAAAAAAAAAAAAAAATTTTTAAAGATATTTCAAAAAAATTCCATGCACTAATTATTGTAAAAACAGAAAGATAGAAGTATGTCTCTTGAAAAAGTTGTCACTGATAACCTCGCGAGATGCTGCTAAGATAGTACTGAAAGCATAACTTACTTTTCTTTGCACTGAGCATGCGTAAAGATGTTTTAGATGCACACAAGGCAAATTCGAGTTTAGAAGTATTGGGTTTTATCACTAGGGTTTTATGCAAATGTAATTTTTTTTTGGTTTCTAGCATTGGTCGAAAGGATTTGATAAGTCTCTGCAGTGTCATACTTCTATCTTTATTTACTTGTGTAAGTGAAAAACAAGTTAAAAAAAAAAATAGAAAATTAACAAATTCCATTTTCCATTGATTTTTAGTGTGGACGTTGAATGTCAAGCACAGAAAAAAAAGTGATTCAGTGAGGGAATTTAATGTATAAACACCCTAAACATGAAATATGATAATTAAAAGTGAACTTTTACCATTTAGGACATTATTGGTCGTAAAATGATTGCAGCTGTCCGCTGAATGAAGAAAAAATGTGTTGGTAACAATGCGTTTAGGTGAGATAATGGTTTTTCAATATGTAATTTACTTGTAATGGTTTTGGAGATAATTTGTAACTTTTTCCCCTGATTGACGGATTAATTTTCCAAGTTAAACCTTAGTGAAAGTCAATAAATTAATCAAAGATTGCCCTGCAGTTGCACGCATCGATTAACTGACAAGGCGTTACATGACTGATACTGTAACTACATAACTTGTGTGATAAAAGACGAAATTCTAAACTAAATTCAGCTCAGTGCACGCAATGTTGTTGTGTCAATTAGTGTGCCGGAATGAGATATCGTTTGGATGAATAATTTATAGTCACATGAAATTATCAATAGCCTGAAGGTTACAGACAAGTAAATACTACTAAAGTTTTATGTTGTTTTTTTTTTTTTTGCATTAATTTCTTGTTTTTAGTGGTTGTTAATAGGTGGCAGTACTGGTGGATTTTTCTTATGATGTATAATTTATTTGATGTAAATGTATTTTACACATTTATATGCTCTGCCATCTATTGGCGGTGAACCACACCTTTATTTCTGTATGACTTGCAGAGCAGTTTTGAATGTGGCGTTTTGGCATGGTTGTTTAATTTGACATCAATAAAAAATGTTGTAAATATTACTTTATGTGTAATGTAAATTAATGATTTAATGAGTAAATAATAGTGTTTAGACTCACCGTTTAATGTTGCACGTTTTCGTTAAGGAGCCTGTGAATGAAAAATATCTATTAATTTTTAACTTTCGAAAATTATTTAAGATTGATACCAAAGATTTGTTAATCTTGTCGCTGATTTCTTTTTCAAAGTTTAAAATACAGTTTATTTAGAAAAACTTGTTAGAAGTCTACATTTTTGTACATTCTCTCAAGATTTCCGAAGCGAAATTGAAGAAAGGCAACGAGTTACCGATTACATATTAAAAATCATGTGGATTTTATAATAATGGTAATTTGGGTATCGATAATTCAGGTTTTAATATAAAAACACAAACAAAAACTGATTATTTATGCTTACCACTTAGTTCTTCAATGACAAACTTGAAACTTCGTATTCTAGATGTATAACTGATAAAATCAAAATCATAAAATTAACAACAGTGTATAATAATAAACAAATTATTAACCACCTTACTTCTATCCGCTTCTACCTCCCGCCAATTCCATTACAATCAACAATCGCCATTTTCTTCTCACGTAGAGCGCCGTAAGTGAACGCTCCACGTGTTGGATCTTGGAACTAAAACAGCATCAAGCGACTACAGTTGATCTAACTTTTCACACATTATGTGAGTATTTATGTTTGTAACTAAAAATTATTTTCAAAGTTGCACTTTTAGGAGTTGGAAATCCTCTACTTAAAAAAACAAAAAAAAAAAAACAATCAATAGCTAGAAAATAAATGTATTTGTTTAGAAACTGGAGATTTATTCATACTGTTGCGCCTTTGCTAGATGCATTTTAAGACTTAAGTTAGATTTAAGGTTCTAAATCTGTATTTACTATTTTTTCTAAACCTACTTTAAGCCTTTCTTGTTGCCTTTCTTTCTTGCTATGTTATCTTTTTTAATTTTTTATAACAGTCATGATGTATCGGGTCCATGACCATTATTGAGAGTCAACTCTCAATAATGGTCATGGACCCGATACATAATATGAAAAAGAAAATTTTCTTTTACATATTTAATGTGCGCATATGTGCTCCATATATTTCTTTCTTCTATAAAGGGATAACCATTGACCACAAAAACAATTAAACTGCTTTAAAGGTATGGTAGGTACCTACATTTTACCTGAAAAAAAAAATTGATGCTTTCAGCTTAGTTTAAATTAGCTTAAAATATTAGTTAAATCGTTACAAAATGCACTTTAAAGTATGTACAAATTAAATATAAGTTACTATTTATTCACTATACAAACTCATAAAAATTAATAAATTGAATTAAAATTACTATTACATGATATAATAATTTCATTTTAAAGCTATTTACAATAATAAAGAGAAGAATAAGAGAAGATTTAAGAAAGTAGATGAAAAATAAATGAGGTATAATTTAATTAAGAAAGATGTTACCTCAGGTAGTTGCAGCTTAATGGAGAAAATGACTTAAGGTCTGTTATTTCATTTTTACAAATGGCTTTTGCTTACACTTAAACATAAAATTAGATCAATTCTTTTTCAATAAAAATATGATAATGTAAACTCTTAATGCACTTAAAAAGAAATAGAATTATTATCTAGGTTACAACCAGGAAATGATATGTACTTGTGCACTGGTGTTTGCATTTTACATTAAACCGAAATTATTAAAGAAACAACAAGAAAGGAAAATATTATCAGTAATAGAAAGCTACAATAAAGAGGAGATATTGAAAACATTTTAAAAAATTTGCTTTTTTTTTTTTTTTTTTTAGCTAACTTGTAAGTAAACAATCAAATAACTGACAACACACTAATTTGCATAAGTACTCTATGTTTCTTGTGGAACATGCTCCATCGTAAGTCTTCGCACTCTACTTCCGGTTGATAATACTGCAGTTGCTTGGGATAAAACAAAAGAGGCCTCTTTGTGAAGTTCAAATATGAGAATCTAGAATACACAAATTCACATATAAACACAAAACCTAAAACGTAAATATAAAAAATTACCTCATTTACACCACTTTTCAACAATGGTGCTGGAACATAAAGAGTCTGTTGAGGTCCAATTGACCAATACCGACCCAAATTGAATCCATTTATAAGCACTATCCCTTTAACCCAATCCTTCATATTGAGGAAAGTGTCAGCACCTGCTTTTTCAACATGGAATGTAGCCCTATACAACGCAGGAGTTGTAGCTATAGGTTGATTTGAATACTTAGCCCAACTTGCAAAGGGCAATCTATATAAAAACAACTCATTACAAAAAAAAATATATAAATAATATTTTTCAAGAGCAACCTATTTATAAAATTCTCCTTGAAATCTAAAGAGTAAATCTCCCATTTGGGTATCACTTGTCCATTGACCAATATCTGACCGTTGATTCCCTTCGATTGGTTAGCGAAACTGAACTCAGCCGGAGATCCAAAGTTCACTCTTCCCATATTTTCAACCACCAACTCCAAAATAGCTCTTTCAGCCTGCAAAAATGTGTAAAAATTTAATCAAACTAAAAGTCAAGACGCCGTAGAACTACTTTTACTTTATCAGCTGTCATGTACAAAGTGGGTGTTTCGTCATTGACATAAATAATGGCCGCTTCTTTGCCATTTATCAAAACCTGAAATACAAGTATATTGAATTCCGGATCCTCACCACACCTGTAAATAATTTCCCCATCACCTGACATCTGTCTCGAATTGTTGCAGCGAACTCTATTTTTGTACCCACGGGATTTAAATCAATCAACGTCCGGTAGACGATAAACCCGTATCCTTGGCCCGATTCACTCGACGCTAAATATTCCATAGGAACTAGTGACTGTGATATAACGTACGTTTCTTGCTGCAATAAACAAAATCAAAATTGTTGCAACATTTTGTTTACCCCTAAACTGAACTTACAGATGCAAGAATTTCATGAAGCGACAAGTAATGAGACACTCTGATTGTTCCTGTAGCAAAATTTCAATAAAAATTGTTAATAAAAGTTTATGAATTTAATAAATACTTTATATTATACAGTATCTTTGAGTTACCGTAAGCTTTTATTGGTCGCAAGGCAGGTGGTTTTGGTAATGGCACATCCCATGGTTTTCCTACAATGGAAAATCAATGAGCCTGCAAGAAAAACATTTTTCAAGTTGCTAGGGTTCAGGATGTTAATTAATTCAAAATTAAAGAGTCATTTGTAACGACAAGCCACTAAATCTTAAATTTCAAATTCAAGCATGATAAAAACTCAACTTTTAACTAGGTACCTAGTCTTTAAGAGATTGTTTAAGAGATCAGGTAATTAAATAATTACCTTTCGATGTCTGCAAGATGAAATCTCTTATGATCACGTATTTGTAAGTGTAATGACCAGCTTCTGTGAGTGGTGCATCGTAATCTGATTAAAAAAATGTTGATTAATTTTTTTTGTCTTATATTCAAGATGTTGGTTGATAAGAAGAAGCACATACTAAGGTCAAAAGATGTAATGTAGGTCAATAACCTTTTTTTTTTCCATTTTGTAGAAATGCATTTTAATGTATAAAATTAAAGCTTACCATAACTTGTAACAGTTGGTTGGTATCTGACTTTGTTGTGACTCAAATCAACATTTGCTCCATTCATGAATCCAAAATTAGTTCCACCATGGAACATGTAGAAGTTGACTGAAGCATTGTACTGAAGGATTGTCGTGAGTGATTCTTTGAAAACTGTAATTTAAGGTATTAGCAATGGATATTTAAATTTATATGTATAAATTGATTGCTTACAATCAACTGAATAAATATTGTGGTTTTCAGCCCAATGATCAAACCATCCAGACCAAAACTCCATAGCCATTAGAGGTTTGTTGGGTTGAAGCACTCGTAGTCGATCCAGTTCAACAGACGGAAATGATTGGAAATTCGCCGTCATGAGTGCTGGGGATGTTAAAAATAATTGTATTAAAGATTTCGCCTTTTTCTTTCATTTTTTCCACAAATTGAGGCCAATAAGTCAGTTACCTCCTTCAACCGATCCAATGTCACCGTTGGCTAAAACGCCATCACTGGTGAAAAATAGCTCAATAATTCCTGCTTTTACCATTATCTAAAAATAGATTACAGTAAGTTCACTTTTTATTTTCATTAAGTAGCAAAACAATAAAGCTGTTTACTTCTTTGAGATATCTGAGGTACGGCTTATCTCTTGGTATTGTGTTTGGTCCAAATGAGCCATACTCATTTTCAATTTGAACAGCAATAATGGGACCACCATATGTAAACTGATGTTAAAAAGTATAAATATTAACTAGATATAACTAGATATTATATTTAACTATTTACTTGTAAGTCAGCAACCATAGATAAAAGATGTTGGAAATACCGGTCTACATAGCGCATGTAAATAGGATCAGACGTTCTAACTCTTATATCAGGTTCTCTGAGCAACCAACTGATAAACAACAACAATATAAATAATCAAAATAATTTAAATAAAAAATGTATTTTACCTGGGGAGTCCACCAAAGTCCCACTCTGCACAAATATAAGGCCCAGGTCTTAAGATGACAAACAAATCAGCAGCTTGGGCTTGTTTGAGGAATTTCCTGTAATAATTCACATACTTTAAGACTATACATGAGCATTTAGGACATGTTTGAGGCCGTTGACAAGTTATTGACAATTTTTCCTATTGATTCAATAACTGTGGCAACCTCAATAAGAAATTTTCCTTTAAATTATCCCACGATTAACTCGACGAAATCAAGAGTAAAAATTTAAATTTCCTTACCTGATATCCAACCTGCCCTGAAAATTATACGTTCCTTTGATTTCTTCGTGTGAATTCCACGGAACATAACTAAAACATAAAATAAAAATAAAAACTTTACCCTATATATTAAACGAGAAAAAGAAAATGCACAATAATATATGGTGGGAATTTGCGAGCACAAGATTCTTCTTCACAAAGAAAACAAAACAAAAGAGGTCACATTAATTGCAGATAACAATTTAGTGCATTACAGTGAAGCATTTAACTACCCACACACGATTTTGACTTTTAATTTCAGTTTAAAAATTTTTTTAATTGAAATGCTGCGAAGTTTGCCGCAAAAACTCACGTTTCCACCGCATTTAGTCCAGCTGCACGCATTTTCTTCAACCGGTCTGGCCAGTCTTGGGGAAGCACCCGGAAATAATGCATTGCACCACTGAATAGCTGAATGTCCTTGCCGTTTAATCGGAAGGTTGGCCCACTCTCGACATCCAAAGCGGGGCCTCGAGGCCGCATGAGGCCACCTCGTAACGGTGCGTATATGTCGTACAAATGCTGGCCTCGTAGCTGAAAAATTAAAGAAAAATTAAAGTTAATAAAATACAGTTAAAAACTCAACCACTGAATGTCAGTTTCGAAAAAGTTATTTAAAAAAAATGCCTACTGGGAGGAAATCCAACGTTGTGACGGCAGAAATGAGGCAGAAGCTCGTTAGGTGGAGAAAGAAAACAATCATCATCATTTAAAAGACAATAATCTTTTGCTAATATTTGAACTGCTGTTAACACGTTGCAAGCAAACAACCAACTGGAAGCAACAATCGACAAGGACTTTCCGTGAGCAAATGGGGCCAGCTACACTTGTCTGTGACTCCCATTCCTCGGGGCAATCAAAGTGCCCAGGTGACCTAAATTTGGGTACAAATTCACGTGTCGCTCTTGCACTGTCATATCCAACACTGAATCGTGGTTATTGTCTTGGTTAATGAATGGGTGTTGACAAATGGAGTCGCTGAGTTGCAGTTTTGTTCGTTTGTTTGTGTGTTGTTGCTTGAGATGAGCTATTAGTTACGCTATGAATCTTTTTTTTTCTGTTTTAATTTGAGGCCAGGAAGGTCAAACGGATGTGGATTTAAACTCAGGTATAGTGGGTTCATAAGTGTATGCAGGGGAAATGGCCAATCAAATTGATGGAAGTGAAGGTGTTGGGTGGGTTTTGGGTGTGTGCAAATTGTTTCTATTGAAAGTCGAGTCATGATATACCTAAGTTCCTTTTTTTTTTTTTTTATTTATTTGAATTGTAAATTGATTTCATTTTACTATCTGTGAATTTTATTTATGATGGGGTAAATGATAAGGTTGTATTCAAATGAGGTTCAAAGATTTAAAGGTCTGCAGGAAGTGAATGCCATATTTGGAGGATCCTGTCAAAAATTAGCCTTCGGAAACTTTTTTTTGGAGTGAAATTACCGCTTGAGTTTGAAAAGTGAAGTTTAAATCATATTTAATTTAGTTTTCGTTTGGATTCCTGAAGGTATTCAATGTTTAATACAGGAAAGCACATATGCCTCAAGGGGCAGCAATTTTTTTTTTTTTTTTTGAAAAATTAAAAAAAAAAAAAAATTATAATATAATAAATATACATGTTATAACTGAACCCAAACATTCTAAGGGGGTGAAGGTCAAAGAAATATGAGGTCAGTTCATCACCTACTCCCATAACGAAATGTAGAATTTTACCACAAATCACGGACCCCTGGTGTTACATTCTGGAACTTATTGTCGTGCGAATTGGTTATTACAGCGTGGGAAAGTCTAATCGTTATCAAAAGCTCTATTGATGATCATTTAAGTAGCAAGAGGGAATTACACTATGTCTAAGTGCTGAGTCAACACAACTCTGATCATGTGTAAAAAGCAGTCTTTGATAAGCAATTTGCGCAGTTAAAAAAACTGACAATGAGACTTGAAAAGATTTGTTTATATTTTACAAATGACTTATTTAACTTACCATTATCAAAGTTGAAGGTTGCTAATCAGAGTTGAGCAATCAAGTGGTAAAAATAAAAAAAATTTCTGAATCTTAAGCGCAGTAATGATAGGTCAATAAAAGTGATTGCAGGAACACTCAAGGTCACATCACATGACATAAAAAATTATGCAAATTAGAGTATATTCAGGTGTTTTTTATTTTAAAATTTGAACTGATTATTTTTTTTTACCATTTAAATAGTAATATTTAAAAGTTGGTCAAATTCTATTGTAGTAATCATTAAAAAATTTAATAAAATGAATTAATTTAAGCATTTATTAATAATTTTTTTTTTTTTTACAATAAAGCAATTCAACTTGAATTCATTACAGAACTTCAAAACAGGATTACATGACTTAAAGAAAATCCCTATTTGGTTTTGGTACTGCTCTTCTCGCCTCTTTTTCTCCTCTATTATTTGGAAACCAACGATGTTTGCTTGTAAACGTTAATTTCATTAATTCTTTTCTGTCAGGTCCTTCATGTCTAAATCTGTATTTGTGAACCAATCTGTGATTAACTTTGAGCACTGAATCAGTCTGAAATTAAAATAGAAATAATTTTCGCTTTGTTTTCTGCATTCTTATTACGAT
>JAQFZP010000409.1:0-37394 GCA_034695745.1 Geophilus truncorum
ATTCTAAATTCAGTCAAATTAATCGAAACAATGAAAAAAAATCGATTACGCAAATTTACAAATCATTCAACATTTTATTCGATTTTTTTTTCTGTGAAAATAGCCGGGCCAATAGGCCTGTCTATTTTCACAGAAAACAGCTGACGTCACGATTAGCCGTGAAAATAGACACCGGCTATTTCCACAGAAATTTCTGTGGAAATAGACACTCCGATAATAATAATAATAATAAATCAATAATAATTGAAAGCTCTATTTGGAATAACTAGTATTTTGGACTTTATTGCAGCCAATTTTTTAAATCACTGACTACAAATAGGTTTACAAATATTGGTAAATTTGGATAACAATAGTAAATTCAGAAATATGAATTAAAGTTAATTTGATTGTCTCGGTATGGCAAATACTCGTATACGTTTTTTTATTTTCCAAATTTACAAGTATTTGAAATATCATTGGATAGTAAGATTTTTGCAAATAACTATTAAATAAAGCAAAATGCAATTAGTCATTACATCCCTTATTTTTATAGGTATTTCACGCACGAAAGTAAAAGCTACTCAAAGAACGATTGTTAGTGAAATGAAGAATTCAAGTTGTGAAAATTCACTAAAAAATCCTTCAGAGAGAGTGATAATCATTGGATTTGACTCACCAAACAAACCAGAATCTACAAATAATATGTTAGTTGGAGATAAGGTAAAATTTAAAGTTTATTTTATTAACTAGTACTTACATTAGTTTTCTCTAATTTCTTTAGCCAGAAGATTTAAAGAAAAAGAGTCAATGCGACAACAAATCTAAGATGAAAACAATATCATTTTGCTCTAATCCTATAACATACTGCAGCTCTTCTCCTTATCACAGCTCGAAGAATCCTGTTAGTACTTTAAAATTTTTACTATTTACAACTGTTTTTAAAGCAATCATTATTTTTCTAATAGAGAAATGCATGTACATCTACGAAAAAGCCTCTTAAAGGAATTTTGAAGTCGTCTAGAAAGGTATGTAACGTTTATTATTTATATTTGTAAACTTCATTACTGTCACGTATGGAATTTTGGTGATAAGTGTTACATGACAGGCAGCTGTAAATATTGTTGCATTACGTAGTAATGAAAGTTTAGCCTCACACTGTGTAATTCTATGTTGATCACTCAGATTTAATGTCTAAAATGTGAGCTAAATAAGAGTAAATTGTTATATGGCGACAAAAATGTTTCCAACTTTTATTTTTCTTTTCTTTATTTTCCTTAATTTAATTATATTGCTGTAAAAGGGACTTGTGGAATTTACGTAGCAGAGCGCGACCGTTGGTAAACAACATTAAAATTAGAAAGCAAATTACAATCATTAATTTTTTAGGGTAAAAAGAGCGCCAAGGCAAGCAAACAACATTTAAATTTAATAAACAATTTCTTAAAAAGCTTTGCCTAATAACGTCATGTGTCATCATTCAAACTTTAATCCTATTTCTTCGAATGCCACATGATAATTGGCTGCCATTTGTTAGCTGCAGGTTTTGACAAGTGGTTCAAAGTTTTTTTAACGGCGTTGTTAGCGGCTTAATATAAAGTCGTGATTAAAGATAAACAACTTTTTTGATAAAATCAATGAGAAGTTTGAGAAAGTAACTTCAAATGATGTAGTTTTTATTGTAATTTAAAACTATAAAATGAAATTAATTAGTTGAAGTGTTAAATTTAGATACATTCACTTAACACTCTAAGTTACTGTGCATATGTATTGAATGTAACTTGTTTGGCTTTAAGGATTGTGTGTTAGCATTTAAATGTCATCCTTGATTACATAGTGTGGTCGAAATCTCAATTACAAGTCGAACAGAATGCTGAACTTTTTTGTCTCAGGTGACAAAAGAACTTTTTACACGAGTTTGGCAAACAGCTTTTAGTCATTCACTAGCGAGTGAACGTTTTTGGTCTACTTTAAATGCATTTTTTTTTTGTGTTTGATTAGTGTGCGCAGTGTGAAATTTAAAATTACACAGGTTACAAATCCAATAGGAAAAAAACTGTAGACTTATTTGTAGAAATTCCACACCTTAAATTGGCTACAAACCCATTTAAAAACCTTCATTAGTAGCCTAACTCGCAAACCCAAAACAAAAAACAGATTCAGAAATTACAAAGCCAATGAAACTCAAATAAACTGACACACACATTTTTAATAGCTGGCGTAAAAATTCTAATTTTAGATTTCTATTTGCATTAAATTGAAAATATGGCAAATTTTTAGTTCATGGATTGGTAATGCCAAGCAAAAAATAGTGTTTTTTACTTTACTTGGATACATTTACATTCATCTATGCTTGCAAAAATAAATATGTTATTGTTTTGCAATTTCTGAAAAAGCTTTTATTTTTCACGTCAAGTACATATTTCTTGGTCGCATGAAAAATTCTGATTGATGAAGTGAAAATATAAATTTTAAGCAGAGATTTGATTAATATTTCAGTAAATTTTCTTTCCTTTCTAAAAATTATAATGAAAAAGGAATAAAAAAAATTATTTTGTTTTGACAGCTAATTTGTCTCCTGTGGGTAACATTGCATATAAAAAAAAGTGTGAAATTACTTTTTCCTCAGCTTGCTACCAGTCATTTCTTTCTCGACAAACGGCAATTGTGTTTTTGTTCTGTCTCTCAGAGTCTTTAATTTTCTAAAGGAAATAGTTTCCTTAAATAACAAAATTTGTGCCTTCACAGTGGCATCTTGCCTTGTTCACTGTGTGCAGTTTACTGAATTAATTCTTTTTTCTGTCTGTCTGTCTTCACATTTTAACCTTTTTGTTGACTCTGAAAGAGATTTAATTACTTTCATTGAATCGGGAATGCAGTTCAATAGAAAACAACTTTTTTTTAATTTAGAGACAGTTATATTGGTTTTTTGATAACATTTTTATATTTTTTTTTTTTTCGTATTGGTGAATCGCATTGTCTGACAAGTGACGTGAGTCAGGATATCGTGACATGTGATCTGATTCAAGACTTGAATTCTCGGGATAAATATACCTATTATTTATTTACGCTTTTAGTCATTTTAAGTCGTGTGTGTGAATCACGTTTATAAGAAAATGAACGAGGCAAACGCTTTTGAAGTTTTTTGAATAAAAAGTGACATTTTTTGAGAGCTGTTTAACATATTTATAGAAAATTTATTGAAAAACGTTTTAAAAATATGGTCTGGAGGTGTGGTAAAGTAGGTTGATAGCAGCAAATAAATTGAAAATGCAGTGATGTTTGAATTGAGATAAGATAAAGTGGTTGATTTACTAACATCTTAAAGAGATAAAACTAATATTTACTGTGGTTTTTACATTATGTTTAGATTTTTTTAATTTATTATTCAAATAATCTCGTGTTGTCGCGAAGATTAAGGTTTATGTTTAATGGAATTTGAATGCAACTTGTGAAATACAAGTTTTGGACAACTCGATTAGGTATTTAGTTGCTAGAAAATATAAAATTTGTATAATTTACTGTTGTTACATTTTACTTTTAAGAAAGAATATAAAGATTAAGGGTGGTAATCAGTAATTTAATAACTCACTTTTTCATATTGGTAAATTATACAGTTTCATTACTCAGCACAAAAATATTGTTGTAGTGATTTACACACAAATAAATAACTTTATGACATTTACCATTTGATTGCAATTGACTGTGAAAAATCTGTTTTCATTTATCTTAATTTTAAAGCATATTTTGATTTTTAATTAATGATCTTATGTACCGTAGCTATTTGTTTTGAGACTGTGTTTTGCTCTTGAATGATAGATAGATATGTTTTATTTATATTTTGAGGTTAACGTAATAAAAAGAGGTTAAAAAGATCAATATGGTAACTTTTTTTTCCTCATGCTGCAATTTACTTTTTTTTTATTTGTTCATTGGATTTAATTGGAATAAGAACTCTAGATGCTATTTAATCTTCTTATTAACCTTTTTTTAAGCACATGATGTTGAAGTAATCGAGGAGGATTTTTCCAATTTTTTAAGAGGGTAATTTCTTTTCGTTTCACATGGCGTAGTGCTTAGAGAGCCCTTATTATTTATTGAAATTGCTTCATAATTAAAAACTGTACTTATTTACTCACTTAATCAAACTGATTAATTTAAGTTTAATTAAAAATTAAATATTGATCAATGAAAGTTCAAAAATTTCATTAAGTAAGTTAAATTATATAAAGCTAATTAAATTGTTACAGTATAAACTGAAAACGCCCTGATGGTTTGAGGTTTAAGAAAATTGGAGTTAGTTGAAAATGTAAATAGAATTTTGTTTACTCTAATTTTCAGTTATATTAATTTCTTAATTAGACATAAATAGCTCACTTTTGTCTGTCAAGGGAATAATGTCGTGATTATATTAATAAATGTCGGGATTATATTTCCTTTATATTACCTTTTCTTTCAAATTAGAGTTGAATTATGCTGTGATTTCAATTTTTTTTAATAAGTGTCTGGCATTTTAATGTACTAGAGAGACGTGTTAAGTGGTTGGCGAGCTATAAGTGGTGTTCCAGCAGCACATTAACAAAAGTGATGGCAAGAAATGAAAACGAGGGTGTCTCGGTTCAATTAATGGTTTATGGCGGGTCATATTTCATTTTGGTTTTACTGTCTGTTACTATTCATTTACACTTTGCATTCGTTTTAGAAAACTCAAATTTATGGCGTTATTAAAATGTTTCTGCTCTTGATTTCGCTAATAAACAACAAAGATACAAAGACGATTGGGTTTTACTGGAAGTGAATTTTGTCATTAGTGTCCTTGTGTCAATAGAAAATTTTGTTAAGCCATTTGCTAGGAAATAGAATTAGAACCCCGAGGGTTTTTGGGCTTGCATTAGTACATTAAAGCTTCGAGACGACCATACTGAAGATTATATTTTCTAGACAGAAGTAAGTAAACTTTTGTTTCCTTTTAGTATATTTTACAATATGATTATTTTTTGCCGTTTGGATTTGGAGAGAGGAAATTTTCAAGTTTCAGTGTTCTCGTGCAATAATAGGACTATTTGTTATTTGATCGACTCTTTTCTACCATTTTCCATTTTCATTTCTGCCTTCAATAGGATTTTGGGTCTTGTTTTTCTTTGCGCTTTGTTTGGCTGCGCCAAGCTCCACATGCTGAATGGGTTTTTGCTTGTGGCTTTTTGTTTGTCAATGGTCTCTTGATCTTGTTGAAGGCTTTAGTGCTGTGACCCAGAATTGTGACTGATCCTGTATGGCCAGAACAGCCCTTGGTGACATTCTGCCTTATTCCATTCCCCTTATGTTATATAACTTGAACTAGCATAAAGAGTGAGCATGGAAACTGAATACCATAGACAGATGTAAACAACAATTTATAGTACTAAATGTATATACTACTTGTAGCAAATGTATTTTAGATGTATTTCCAAGTATTACAGTAGGAAGGTGATGAAAGAGGATAAAGGCCATAAAGGCACTCCTGGAATATACTGTACTGCAAGTGTGCTGCGTGACTTTCGTGCTTAGAGTATTCAGCTGTGACGCCCAAGAGCCTTAAGTGCTGGATTCTGCAGTACAAGACTCAACTTGCTCAACTATGTTTAGTGGATTTTGATGATGGATTTCTCGGAACATTTTAAATTGCCTACAACTCTGTAGAGATATATTTCTATGACTTTTGGTGTCATGGGGCACAAAGTCACTTTAATACCATCTTTAAAGGGAGTGGTTGCTTGCACAAAATTAATTTTAATCAATACTATCTAAAACAGTTACAAGACTTCTTCTATGCTTAAAATGACCTGTGATGCAGTTTGTGGCAAACGATAGAATTTAATTCTAAAGCAACATCATTTGAGGCACCCAGTTTTCATTCTACGAGGTCAAATGTTATGAACTTTTGACCATTTTATGGGGAAATTTGAGGTGAATATAGTGTATTTTGAACAAAATGCTATAAAAATTAATGAACTTACAAGTTAGTTATCTCGTATTGTACAGTATAATGATAACGTATATGGTAATTAAGCAACAGTATTAATTAGACTACAACATTTGTAGAACTTAATAAATTTACTTACTTGCAAGGACTTTTAATTTTATATAAAAATTTTAATATTATTACAGTAGTTTTATTTTTTCTAGTCAAACAACTTTAAGAAATTGAATTTTGTTATAATTTGATTTTAAACTATAAAAAAAAACTCATAAAGTATTATGACCATGCACATATACTGTATTGCCAAAATCAAATTTAATCAAAATTGTTCTTAGAAAAAAAAAAATTAAATCTTTAAAAAAGTTTCAAATTTTACCACTACCAGACATTGGCGCTGTATAATAACTTTGTAGGTGTTTTAATTCTATGCGAGACACACTATATTGAAGAACAATTTAATATTTATAAATCTGAATAAAGTCTACTTACTTGTTCGATTTAAAAATTTAAAACCCTTTTCAAAAAGATGTTCCATTACACTGTCAAATGGCATCATCTTGCACGTTATCAATAATAACTTGAGGCGTGATTACAATGCGCAAAAACGTTTCATACAAAATTCCCCATAAATATTTGACTAGATGCAAACTTAAAAGGTTTAAATCAAGCTTTGTGCTCGTCTTTGCTATTAAAGACAACTTTTGTATTTTGATTTTTTTATGAGCTCTCTTGTGAGGAATGAAATTTTATCTTATCAACAGAAAGGTTCAGATGTAATTGAAAATGATGGGCTGCGAGTTAATATTTGAAGAGCATGTTAGATTTGTAGGCTTAAACTTTAAATGTTATTAGTTATATTTTGGTCTAGTAAGTTCTAGTTTTCAGATTGTAATAACAACTTATTTTTTCGATACGATTGGAGCAAGTGCTAAATTACCCTATAACAAAAAACTTATGATAAAGTGAAACTTTCGCACCTGGAGACTCGTAAGTTGAAACTAGAAGGTGGAATGAAGTAATGTAGCATTTTGAGAGACGATGAGTCAATGCTCAGGTGGGGAATAAATCTTTTTTTTGTATTTTGCTGTTAGGCCAGCCGACAGCCAGGGGCTTCGGTGAAATGAAATATTCTATTTTCCTAAAGAAGAAGAAAAAATAAAAATGAAGATAAAAAGAAATTAAAATATAAAAGCTGAATAAAATTTCAGAGTAAAATTGGAACAGCAGAATACATAAAAGTAACTAAAGGAGGAGTTAATTTAAAATGGAAATGTTATAATGATATTATACACTGAAACCTAAAGCAAAATTATAGCAAGAAAAAAATGCTACTCAAAAATATTAACATATAACATTTTATTTAAATTCAGTTTTTTGTCGAGTTTATGTAAACTCATTGTGCATTGTCATGTTACGCATGAATGTTAATGAAAACACATTTTATCTAGTGGAAATTTCCCGAATTGCTTCTTGTTAATCAGAACATTTATCAAAAACATATCGATTGTATTTGTTTCTCCTGTACACACTTGTGTATTGCAGGCAAAACTGCTTCTGTGTTGACTAGGAATTATATGCTGCCGCCTTTATCTGCCATTGATTTGCATTGGACAACTTTGCAAACATTAATTAAATGAGAAGGCGTAAATTTTATTACCTTCCATATCTGAGTCCTCAAGAACCATCCCCTCCCCCACACTCACCCCCTGTTTACGTCTTTCGACAAGTTCATACATGTGTTCATTATAAGTTTTCCTTTAATTACTCATGTCACCATCATTTTTATCGACCAAGCAGTGCGACACACTAATTGCACATAAATATCTTAAAAAAAATTACTTAACTTTTTAATTGCTAAAGTAATAAACATTTTTGAATTAAAAGCAATCATAAATTTAGTCGAAACTCGAAATAAACAAAGGCTATTTCTATTTCTAACCAAAATCGATTTATTTCGAACAAAAAGTGTATGCGAAGACTGTCTAGTTATCGCCCTAGAAGTGTGAGGGTTTCACTTGCTGCTGATCAATAGAGGGAGCACGAGGAGGTTGGATGCTGAATGGCTCGCTTTCATTCATTTCATGTAAAAGCAGCAGCTGGGCTGAATCACTTTAATGACATGGATACGGCATTCGAAGGAGCTTGGCCCCATTTTTTCGTTTTGTTTATTTTTTCGCACGGTGAAAAGGGGAATGCATTTAATTTAAGTTCCTAAGTCAATTTAAATATGCCGGCTGAGAAAGCTCCTCCCAACGGTGGCTATTGGTTACGTCGGCTGTCATTCACGAGTCCACCGAGTTGCTAGAGACTGGTAGTAGTAGCAGGGAACTTTCAGTTGGTGACTGCTCCCTCGTGCTAGCAGATGGTACTCTCGAGCTGCTGTCTGTCTCGGTGTCAATGAAAGCTAGCAGATTGTCATAGATGCTAGTGGCGGTCCGGCACATGAGGATTCATTGAACACGGAAAATTAGACTGTTTTGATCCCGAATCCTGCATTTCAATACAGGTAAAATATACACGTGTGAGTATGCAAAGAATGGTTGACTGTGAATGTGCTTGCAATATTTTTTTATTTTTTTTGTGGGGTTATGGGTAAAAGAAAAAAAATGAAATATTTCTTCCACATTTCGACACTGGATGTTATTTTAAAATAATTATCCTAATTTCCGTGTAATTTATGTCCGAGACATGGATAATTTTTTTCCTGTATGTTAGACACGGTAATTTAAAAATTAAGTACACATAATATTTTTTTTACATTATTTTATTTCTTAATATATAGCAATCATACTCAGTTTTTAAATGGGTATGTGAATATAAATTGCTCTTAGCTTTTGATCTCTGACTTCTGACATCTCTTATGCTTTTATGCAAACATTTTTAGTTTTTTCATCTTGAGTCCCTACGGATGGTTAATCTTAAATTTAAATGTTCATCTCTTCGGAAAAAACAGCCACCTACTAGTTACGGATTCAATTTCACGCAAAGTGTGTTACAGTTTGTTTTTTTCCCCCTTTATTGTTTTTTTTTAAAAACACCGGATATTTTTTTCTGTATTTTTCCGTGTTGTTTGCAAAATTAAGATTTATAGTTATGTGTATTTTTTTGCTGCCGCTTTAAAAGGTTGTGTAACAGACAAGTAAGCCATAGCGCAAGGTGAAAAAAAAAATATACTGTATATATGTGACTGAAAAATAGTACTTTTGAAGCAGGTGGGTATGATTTTGAAAGATTTGCCACTAAGCGAAAATGTCGTTACATCACGAACTGGCGACTGGTGAAGGAAGTTAACGAGCATCATAACAACCATGAAAATATCCGAAAAAGAAAATGGGCCGATGCTCTCAAATAACGACACATAAAATAACAGGCTGACCGTAAAAAAGAGGTCTTATATACGAATTCATTCTTGTTAAGCGGAATTAAGCGGAATACACGAGATAGAACATTTTTTTTCTCGTGTTTTTATTTCTTGTAAGAGAATTTTATCACTTAGATCTGACGGTATGGGGTTATCAGATAGGAATCTGGAGACAAATCAAAGAGGAAAGTGTGCGGTCGAGATTGACAAGAGCGAATGACATGGTTGAAACATGGTTGGTGACATGGGTCGACGTTAATTATAGATTTCGGGAAAGGTTGTTTACGCGGTGGGCATTGTGGGCGAATTGATGAAGGCGGAAATGCATTAAGACTGTCATTCCCAGTGATAACCCAAGAGAGACTCTAGGGAAATTTGTACTTGTGCTAATACGAGATTTCTGTTGTTGTTTCACACGTGTCTCCTTTTGCTTCGCTATTCGAGATTTCCTTTCCGCGTCTCGAGAAATTGCTACTCTATTGTTTCCTAGCAACCGTCATTAGCAGAGAAATCTTATCTAGACCAAAACTGTTATTGCGAAAGTTTAGATTTAGATAATTTACAATTATTTTCATTTATCTTGGATCGAATTCAAGTTTGTAAAGTCTTTCACGTTTTTTAATAGTTTTACTAAGACGAGTCTATTTTTGCTTTTCTGCGTTTTGTTGTGGTAATGAACTGAATGGAATGGAAAAATGTAACAGCTTTTAGAAGTATAAATTTCAACTTTTTGTTGTGTTTGCGGATAAAGAAAAGTGCATTAAGTTGCAAATCTGGTTTTGTTTTCGCGTTATTCGAGCCATTTGCTGATGAATAAAAGTCGACCAAATTGACTTTAGTTGCTGGAGTTTTAAAAGAAATGTGATTTTTAGCTTTTAAATGGTTTCTTGAGAGAAAAAAGCGGATGAATGCTGAAATACAATTGGAACATCAAAATTCAACTATTGTCATAAAATGTTGTTGAAGCGTGAAAATGAGTTCTATGTTCTACGAAAGGAAATGCAACTAACAAATGGCTTTTGGAAGTTCTACTTTTACTCTTTTTTCTCTGAATTTTTCTAACTACTTAGCAGTTCAGTCGTGATTAAGTTAGTTTAAAGCCAGACAAATCAATTGTAGGCATTGAATACCTGATTTAATTAGAATTTGGGTAATTAGAGTTTTAAAATGCGTAGTTGAAAGTGATTTAGCTTGGTATTTTGTAATTAAGTTGGCTCTTGATTAAGAAATAAAGTTTTTTTTTCTTTATATAATAAATAGCCCCCTTGAGACCGTAAAATCACGAAACGCCATTATCTATACGATGCTTCAATAGAAATATTTGAATATTACCCACAGTAAAAATATTTAGGTGTTTATAGATTTCTCTTGACAATATTTACAGCTTTTTTTTTTCTATTTAGTTGCTAAGGCATATTTCAAAAACATGATGTGAACGTTTAGATATGATCTATTTTTTTCATTTATTTATGTCAATAATTTACTAAAATTTATGCCAATTCCAGAAAGTAATAGAGGAAGTACAAGTTTGGCTAATGACTTGTACTTAAAAGCATTTGTTGACGCAATTCAGTTTAGTAGTTAAAAATAAAATCTAAAGATGTTTTTAGATAAAATGTTGTAGGAATGTGAAGTATTTGTGAAATAAGGTTTTCTCCGAAATTGTCTGATGAGTTTTCTTGAAAAGGATGTCTGAAGAGATTTTGACATACATTTTTAGCATTGAGAAAAACATCTGAATAGGATTAAATAACAACATACTGTAATCTTAGTTACTGTACGTATGCAACATTTAATATTCTTATTGGATTTTTAGTTCTGCTACTTTTACTAAGAAATGACGTTAAGTAAAGTCTTGTTTTTTCAATAAAGCTACTTATAGATTTTTTTTGTTCAGAGTTTACAGTATGTATTCTAAAGATAATTTTAAAAGAATTTACATTATAATTTATAACTTAAAACGGCCCAGTTATAACAGGTATATTAATGATGGAAAATATTAATGCAAATTCCTAGACCTTGTTACAGTAAAATATGTAACGTGATAAGTAAAAACATATGCCGTAACACATCAAAAGACACTAACCACAGTACCGGTAATATAATATTGCAAAACGATGTTAAGACACTGGAACATTAGTGGGTTTTTCGATAAAAAAAAATGATAACAGTGACTTGCTTGTTTTACTTTCGAATATAATGAGTAGTAATAACGTGCAAATGAATTTCGTAACGTTACACATGGCGCACTTAAAACTTTATGTTTTTCTCTGCAATATTATTGTACTAAACCGAGCGTCACTTGACCACACGACAGCAATTTAAAGTATAACCTTTTTGCGTTGGGAGTTGCAGCGTTAATGTAAAAAAAAAAATTCATTTAAAGTAACTTTTAAATTAAAAACAAAATTAAGCCACTGATAATATATAAAACAAAAACATTGCTCTCAAGTGACCACTCAATACAGAACTTTTCTTGGTAAGTATTACCGGTAGTGCAGCGAAAGGCATGTAGGTAAGATGCTTTAAAATATCGCTCAAATATCATTCAGTTTTCGGATCAATGTGATGGATTGGAAAAGCTTGCAAGGTTAAAAGCAACCAGGAAATCACATCAACCTCTTGCATTTTCCCCCCGACTGATAGCATTTAGATGACAAATAAGATTGCTTTCTTCCTCACAGCGATATGTTTAAAGATAAAGTTACTACATTTTAATTAAGCGTGTACTGTATACATGAAGGTGACATCTTCTTTAAAATCCATTAAATCGCACACCGGCTTTGCAGTGCGAGGCCTTTTACAGTTTTGTATTCTTTAGTTCAAACTGATAGTAACTCAACTTTCATTATGCTACAAAGCTCTGAAGAGTAAAATAAAAATGTTTTGAGAAGAGTAGGAAGTGGGTGATGTTGGGAAAAGGCGTATTTTACTTTGTAAACTTTTTATTCTCACTGCAAGTGGAGGAGTGCGGCAGCTGTTGTCTTTTTTACAAACTCCATTTTCAGCGGCACGTTACGCGTAAACAGCCTCTGTTTATTATTTTACTTTTATTTTGCTTCGCCTTACTTTTTTATGTCAAACTTTTGACATGGCGTTAGAGTTTCTCGGGGGTTCCTAATGCGAAGTTTGAGACGTTGGCAGCCAACACGATATGAACTTTAAATTTTATAGCCCAATGGTAACGGGTTATTGAAGTTATCAGTTTCTAATGGCAAACATAATAATAAATTTCGTATAATCACATTAATGTGCCCCTGAAAATGTTTTATGGTTGCCGATTACGGCCTGAATATTGACGGGAGGAAGTGTTCTTTATTTTGTTGTTGGAAAAAGCGCCAATAAAGTTGCACTTGATACATTTCGCCTTTTCCCAGATAAAATTGAACGTTTGTCAACATTGATCAGTTTAAACTGACTCGGAGTCTAATAGAATGATGGATTGACGGTAATTCTGAGGAAATAATAAGAAATAAATAATCAATTGGAGGTTCGGAAAGTCGATGGTCAGGAAATTAATGTCTGTTTGCGCAGAAAATGAATATTCATGGAGCAATGTTTGTTTCATACGAACAATACGAAAACAAGCCGTAAAAGATTACTTAAAAGTCGAAGAGAATTGAAATGAAGCCAGAAGTAATAAATTAATGCCGGCGGAGGGAACATTATTCATTCAGTGGATTTTAAAATCAAATTTTATCTTCAAAAATTTAGCTTTTAATTTTTTTTTTCTGATACCCATTTAGCTCGAGGAAAAATATATTTTTAGCGAGAAAACTCTATCAACTCGACCCTTCCACAAAGGAAGTGTCAGATTCGTTTCAAGTCAGCAAAAAAGCGGACTTTTCTTTATAAATCTGTTTCCAATAATTTCTCAGAGAGAACCATTCAATAGTCAACTTTCTTATATTTTTAAAACTTTAGTTGTAACGGCGTTTGAAAAGGATATTCATCCACGTGCCAAAATTGATGTAAAAATTTGAATTTATATTCAACACCCATTCAATTTCTAACTTCGTGCAAATTCAACCAACATCTGACCGAAAATTTAACCTTGTAAAAATGTAAATGCAACACTTAATGCTGAGAAATTAGAATTTAAAATTTGACCGTAATGAAAACTGCAGAAAAATAAACTTGGGTTGAAGTATAAATATGGAGAATTGAACTGTTTGATTATTACTGGGGAAAATCTTAATGAAGTGTTTGTTAATCCTTCTGGCAAGCTGGCAAACTAAAGTGAGGCATGGCATGTAGCGATTTCTTTAATTGGCCACCGCACACACTTAGCTCAGTTCATCTGCTGCACGTACTCGCTTTCACGAGCTTCAAGAAGAAATTGCACTCCGAGGAAAGATTGAAGGTGCGTTAATTTCATTACGAGCGATTGAAGCATACAGGTGTCGTGTCTCACCCAACAACCCGATTGACCTCAGAGGCTGCTCATGCCCTTTCTTCTTGATTAATTAAAGGTGCGTGAACGCGTTGTTGTAACGGTGACACTTCTTTACAAATCGTAAAGATGAAGTGAGATTGATAAACAAGCGCGGTTTGCTGAAAAATACGATGCAGCTGGCGGTTGGAATGCCACCCATTTGAATAATTGGAATGCGAGAGATTTCTCCTGCGCTTTATACACAACAAACTTTGTTTGTTGACATTTATTGTCTACCGAGCGAAAGTGGCGCTGGCTTTGAATTTGTGCATTGGGGTAAGAGTTAATTAGTAATGGATTGAAATACGCAAAATATTATTGTATTATTTTGAGAAAGAAGCCTCACACTTGAAATTTATTTACGGTAAATATTTGTTGGGTTTCTGGTGGTGATGGTAGTGAGGAATTGGTTTAAGTTAAAACCAAATTCACATGAAAAGTTTGGACAAATGACAATTTTAATTTTTATTGTCGAACAATGAGTTTTTAATACTACTTTGGTTGCTAACTGGCAATGGTTTAGAAATGGTCTGTTGTTATTGCCGGATTATTATTACGATTGTGCCAATATTTGCGTAATTGCAAATAAACAACGTGTTTAAGTAGAGCGTAAAAATTCAGATGACGCTATGAAAGTGAGTGCAGAGGAAATACTCGAAATAGGAAATTAACTTTATTGTTTGAATATTGAGACTGTATTGCTCTTAAAAGGTTTATTAAGTTGACTGTTAATAATGTAATTATACAAAAATATGCATAATTACTTTAGCAGTGTGAGGCTTACCAAATATTTGATCGTCATTAGGCAAATTAACATTGCATTTTTAATGATGCAATTTTACGGGTGTAAAATCAACTCTTTAAAACCAAATATATGGCATCATTAAATTCGAAACAAGGAAAAGCAGTAGAAATGATTGAATTTACGAAAACTGAATCAACGATCAATTTTATTAATTTACAACTTGCAAATTCATTCATGGAATTAATAAGTTTACATCATAAATAAATTTTCTGTACAATTTTTATTAATTTATATTCGGTGGTTTTATGATGTATTTTTAACCCGTGAGATAAATATAAATTATTTTATGATCACTTAGTCAATCACAGGTTGTAAACTTTGTTCCATTTGTGATTACATGTTTATTTTTAAAATTTCTTATCACTTTCACGCCTTCTGTGAAACAGCAATAAATCTTAAGAGCTTATAAATGGAGTATTAATACATCATTTATGCTTCAGATGCTAAGATTGATATATTGAAATTTTATTTTATATATACAATATAAGTATCACGTTACTGAAAATATTAAACGATCTTTATACTTTAGTTGAAGCGCAGATAACAATTTAAGAGTAGAAAATAAAAAAAGAAGAGTGAGAAATCAGCAATAACAAAGAACGGATCTATTTTTAAAGGTTCCCTTCCGTTCTGTACACATAAAAATCTGCACAAAAAGACCCACGAAGGAAATGAAGTTTTTCTCCGTATAAATCAATAATTTCATCTACGACACAAAATAAATGGCACGAATTTGTCATTGGAGTCTATTCTATTGGCTTGGATTTAATATTGCGGTTTCGTTTTCCATATAGACTGTAATCCGGTATTGCAGCGCGTCAAACAAATTGGCTTGAATTTGGTTAGCGCATCAACATGATAAAATAAACACGATAAAACATTTGCAGTTCGTTAATCGGTAATAAGATTTAAAGCTGGGTTTATACACGAACTGAAATGTACTAAGTTATTGTTTTAGTATCATTACAATCCCCCGTTTGTGCGTGTTAAAATTGCTGTGGGGGTTCTAATTACATAGAAATCACGCCTTTGAGGTTTTAGTGGTTAGTATAAGATAATGCTGAATCACTTATTCATGAAAAGACTGAGATTAACTTGTTTCGGCTCACTGCATATGTGTATACTGTACTCTAACTGCGCTGTGAAACACTTTTTCCTTGAGTTTTGTGCATTTTTCCATTCAAGTTGATGAGATTTTTTGTTTATATTTGAGAAAATTTTGAAAAATATACTTGAGTTTTTCAAAATACCATCTTGCTTGAAACATTAAAGTGAGTAAGAATGAAAAACGTAAAAGTTTTGTCTTGATAACTCTCTGTCTGTTTCATTAAAGACGAAAATCCACTCTGTTGGATGCGAACTCAAGATTGCAGGGAGGATAACGCACTCATTTTTATTTACCTCCATTTTGTTGTTTGTTATCGAGAGTGCGTTTGACAGTTTGGGAGTTTTACGTTCATAAATAAAACGATGGGTGGTTTCGGATAGAATGAAAAGATAAAGTTTTAAAATTAAAAAGTTAGTTTCCACTTTCCAGACATATTCAATTGAAAAATACTTGGAATGTAATGTGATATGAAAGTCTTTGAGGAATTTATTAAGGATTGCGGAAGAGGAACGAATAAAGGAAATATAAATGCCTGAGAACAAAATTTTTTCATTATAATAGATATCATTTTTTTGTCATTATTTTACTTTGCTACTTCAATATGTATGAATATAGTTCTGCTATAAAAAGGAAATTGGGAAAGATTGGATTTAAGAAAATAGCTTACTTTAAAATTGAAATAATTAAATTAAGATTTTCAATTTCTTTAATTGTGCCTGAAGTAAATCGAACTGTCCAATTACACTTAAATTGTAATGTAGAAAAGTCGGATAACTATCAGCGACGTGAAATGTTTTAATTAGAAAAAGTTTTACACAGTAAATCGTCATTTGTGATGATAAAAAATATAAAAAATAAAAAACATTTACGACATTAAGTATGGTATGTCAGTCTGCTTTACTTTACTATCTTATTAAAAAACGAGTCGTAATGTACGTAATTGCATTTCGCTGTGAAAAAATAAACCTCGTATCTTGTTTATTTAATATTAACTTCTGTAAGCCTGAAATAACAATTTCTTAATTGAAGTGATAAAATGTGAAATGAGACTTTTTGAAAATTAGTTTAAAAAAATGCCCAGAAAATAAAGACATCAAGAGATTTGATCAAAAGACAACTACATCCATGCTTCTGATCCGAGATAACCTTGTGTATAGTGGTTTCAACAGTGCTGCATTAAATTTACTTCCCAGAGATTCCAGGTCGTGACCCCCTCCTTTAACAGTTTGAATTTTATTTGAAGGAAAATAAAAAGGAACATTCTTAATGCTATTGGAAAACTGTCAGGTTTAGACAAGCAGAGAAGAAAATTGATTACGTAATTTTTTTTTTGTGTTGAATGTAAAATGTGGTACAGTACATTAGTTTTAGCCAGTAAAAATCATTACTTGTCAGCATGAAATTTTTACCTTACAAATTACTTTTCAATTAACGACTATTTGTTAAGGTGATTCTCTTTGATCGCATTGATTTAGACGGTAATTAATGTAAATTTGTCTTGATTTAAGACATTTTTGTGGGCGTTCCGTTTGATGCTGATTGCACAAAGTAAAGGCGTGTGTGTTTTATAACGAATGCCAATTTACTTGCTGATTATATGCAAAATAGTTGGGATTTGCTGCTCTATTTGAGTCAGAGCTGAGCTTTATTTGATTAAACTAGAAGTACGGAAGAGGAAGTTTTATTTTACTATTTGATTAAAAAAAAAAACACTGACATTTCGTGAAGTAATATAACACTTTATATCGCCTGTAACTAGTTTTCAAGATGTACCAACATGATTTAAAAATACGTTTCAATTTCATTTTTTTACGGAAGCTTTTCTTTCGAAAAAAAAAAAAAAAGATGTTGACATCAATTCTTATTAAGTTGGCTTTTCGCAAGGTGTCTTAATAATAGTTAAGACTGGATTTATTTTGACGTTTTATATTGAGTTAGTTTTATTACCACAATGATGTGTAGGCGTTTACAAATACAAATAAAAAACAACCGGTAATAAAAAATTATTTGGTGTTTGTGCGACGCAAAGTTGAAAACATTTATCATGTTTTTTCTTTCCTCTTTTATTTTACTTTTTCACTGTGTGTCAAGGTTTGCTTGATGATGATTAACTTTTCCGAATAAACTCGAGTCTTCGTTTTAACCTGACTAATAAATCATAGATATATGTGTACAAAACAAACCAATCTTTTAAGTGACTGTGTTGAAGGTTTATTTTTTTCTGTTTCTGATGTTTGAACTTGACAGATAGCAAATTGAATGAAATGAAATGATTTGGTCGTTTTTGAAATTTAAGTGGCATTTTCTGGTAAAGTTTCAAGTGTTAGATATAAATATTTAGCTAAATAGTCGATTAAGATTGAACTCTTTAATCTATTCTTGCTTCTTGACAAGATAGAATGCTTGCTATTTTTTTTATTCAAAGCGAGATTAATGAAGGCATCTAAGTCTTCTTGAGAGCTTAAAAAAGTTAATTTGCTATGATTTCATTTGAGATGCATCGAAAGAATTCATTATTTTGATTAATTTGATATGATCATTTTTTTAATTAGGGTATTTTTTTACAATTAATAAAAATGTGCAGTACTTTTTAGAAGTATCAGTTGAACTTCTTATCTGAATGTAAGATTTTAACCACTAAGCACAGCTTTAGCTCCATAACTCTCAAGAGTCTTAAAAATAAAGGTAAAAGGTTAAACTTTAAAGCCTATAAAGAACTAGACAATAAAATGACAAAAAAAGACTTTTTCCTTTACTATATTGGGTTGTGGCAGGTTAGCTTTATTACTTTGTTCTTTTTTAAAGGTACAAAGATTTTTTTTAATCTAAATTTTCTTTTAGCATAAAATATTTATTCATACTTCCTTTACTTTCAGTTATGGTTTTTTTTAAGGTAGACTTTCATGCATTCTTGGAAGATTTTAAAAAAAGATAAATAAAATGTCATCACATGAAAGTTTCGTTGATGCCCGTGAAGTCTGCAAGATTGAGCTACCTCTCGTACTAAATTTGATATTTTCATGGCTTATGTTGTTTGATTTTCAATTGAAGAGGCAGGAAAAGCATTCTAATTTAGGAAAAGTTACATAAATACAAAGTTTATATTAAAATGAAAGTATACTTTCGAAGTCATCTTGACGATTATTGAAGCATTGGTAGTCGAAGGAATAAAATTTATTGAGTAGGGTTTGATGGAACTATACCAAAAGCATATTCAGTCAGATTCTACTGTGACATTTATGATAGCGAGCTTGTAAACCACAAGATGGAAACGATATTTGGAACAGTAGCTTTAAAAATTAAACTCTTTTAGCTTTTTTAAAGTCACTATCTTTATCTCAGTTTTCTATCTCAAAACTTTCTGCATTCACTTAAAGGCCACTGAAATATAATAAAAATTGATTGGTCACATGAGTTTTACTTTGCACCCAAGATGATGAGTGGCATCTAATGCATGTAGGAGCTGTCTTCTGCATTAGTGTGGATTAAATTTTTTCAATAATGGTCTTCAACTATAAGCTTACGGCTGTATTAACTTTATTTATTGCCGCTGCTGACGAAAGTGCAAATTCATTGATCGCACGTCTAGAAGATAGACGTTTTAGGCTTATTTTTAGTGCGCGCGTACATTAAATAGGATGATGATGCGAGATGAAGTTGCTGTCCGTCTACATCAATCGTAATCTCGGTTATCATTGTTGCAAGATTTTTGTGGTTTTACTACCATTTGACTGCTAAGCCTCGTTGTGTGCGTCATGATAAACGAAGATTAAGGATGGAAAAGTCTCTAAATCTCTACGGAACGTGGTAAATTGGCTCACATATTGCAGCGTATGAAATGGAAAATGCAATTTTCCCGTACTATATACCCTCGTATGAAGCCCTAAAATCTCTCTTACTTGAAATCGGCTTACGAGTAAACACGGGCAGGCTCACTACTGGTTACACTTTCGGTCTAGAACTCATGCGAACGAAAGTTACAAAGTAGATATAATTAGAATGCCTGTAATCTGAGTTAGGATAAAGGGGAAACAAATTTTGTTTTACATAATGACGTCTTTAAAAATACAACCAAGTGAAGCTAAAGGTGCATTTAAACTGTGCTCTGTGTTATTTGATAGTCCAACAAATGTCAAAGTTGACTTGGGAGTTAATTTTTGGACTTTCAGCACATGTTTAGCTTTTGTGTCACTCGATAGAAACGCTTAGTACTAGTTCAGTTAATTATATATGTAATGTCATGCAGAAACGGCTTGGAAACAACAATCTCGTGACGTTGCTACACATGATTTTAGCATATTGATGTTTCTCTGTTTAGTACATATTGTAAATATTTTTCTATTGGCATATGCTAAGTAACTGATCCACAAGCCATCATACCATGAAATATGTTTGCGAATGTAAATATATTCTTAAAGCAATTAAAACAAGTTTAACCTCACAAAAGTTATGAGGTCGTTTTTTTTTTTTCTTGTTTAATTGCTGTCACTGTTTGTATTGTTATTTGGATTACATTTCAATTTAGTTTGAATTTTTTAAAGTAGCATTTTTCAGCAATAACTCACAAAAGTCTTACCGGTAGCACAAATAGAAATTCTTTTATTTAAACTGACAACCAACTAATAAGTCATTTCTAAATACAATATAAATAATCAGCATAGTGAAATAATTATAAACTAAAGCAATGGGAATAAGAATAATGGTACCGTAATAAGGAGAACCTCCCAACTTCAATTCTACAGACCGCATCGAAATTGCGCCCAAACAATCATCTTTCATACTTAAGTTATTGCTTTAAATAATATCTTTCAATGCTCACTACAACACGAGATATCAACAGACAAAATTTGTATTGTAAATAACCTACAGTGCATAGTGTCAAAGGAATTCAACAGCACAGTCCAAAAGCAAGAAATATTGGCTGCTCAAGTTGATAGTGTGCATTTACTAGCAAAGTACTTTCTGTACCATAGACAAAATTTATCATTTTCCTAACAGTGTCTTGAATCCCACTTAATGCTGCTGTACTTGCTCAGGTCACAAAACCTAGTGAGTTGTAAAAAATAAGCCTTATCACAAAAAGCGTTGCAAATGGGATTCAACGGTGTTGAAGCAAATCACCAATTTTATTTTATTTTATTCCTTTGTGGGCCTCATTACATTAGCGCATTTTTATACTTTTTTGCATTCAAGTCCTGGATGGTAAACAACATCCACAGAGACCCTATGGTACTTTTTATTTTTTCTTCTCTAATTCATCAACTAGTTGTTTTTTGGTCAGGTCTCGCAGGCTTTCTTACCACATTTCTTGTACTTTTGGTTGCATGCGGGCAAGAAGTTGTGCTTTTTTTCCACTTTCCAACACTCACTGCCGTTGCAAGATGATACTCTTGTGGTTGTGCCGAAAGCAACACATCTTATGATGTAAAGCTCAATCAATCAATATTGCGCTACTTGAAGTTGCAATACTGAAATCAATATTGTTGTTGTTGTTTTTTTGTTGGTGGAATTCTCATCTAAATTTATTTCTTATTTTGAATTTGTTAATTTTTTTTTTGGTTTTTTGGGATCAGTTTCTTTAGCCTCCTTATTGGATTTGAGTATTTTTTTTGCCCCAAGCAATCAGGGAAAGGTTTTCATTCAATGCAATGGGCTTATGTCCCACGTGTATTTTATCGGGGTCACCACAAAAATAAAGCAGTATGGTAGACAATTGCCTTTTGACTCGAGCTGCTTTAACGTTTAATACTGACCGCAGCTGTATAATGGGACACTAGTACTAGTCGTCGGTTTTCCTTTGTGATGTAATGAAGTTATTACAATTTTTTTCTATTTCCCAAGTTGAAAAAACAGGAAATTAAGTAAGTTCGGTGTAGTTAATGGAGGGAATCAATATGTCTTTTACTGATGCTAATGGGAGGGAGGCCTTTTGTATTCAAGACTTGAAGGAAATATGATCAAGGAAACCGTAGGGTGAATGCTTTTCAAATAGTGTGATGCTGGAGGGAGAGAAACTGCTTCTAATTGGAACAAATCAAAAGAATTGCTTTGGAATGCAAAATCCTACAGGAGAAAAGTTCGATTTTTGCAAAATTTAAAATGTAAACAATTTGCTCTCACCATCTGTTTTCTGTGTTGTTTTTGGCTCACCGAAGCTTTGTGCCAACAGTGTTGAAGAAGAGCTCTTGTGGATTTAGTGGGTTTTGGGTATTGGCGTTTTTCAATATGTATTAGTTTTGGATCTTGGATGCTCTAACTTTTCTTGATCTCTTTCCACATGGTTTACTTTGCTTTTATAATTACATTTCTTGGCGCCATTAATTTATTGATTTCTGGTTATATTGTCTTGGTCTTAGAGGAATTTGTAAAAGAAGTCGAAGATCTTGGCGGATTAATCTAGATTGTGTCCGGCGTCAACTGTCACACTCCATTTTAAACACTTTAAATCAACTTCAACGTGTCGAAGTATAAATAAGATTTACAGCTTATGAGTTGACATTAGACTTCATATTGCGCTTTCTAAGTAAATATGAAAAGTTACCATATTTTGCATTTTCTAGAATATTTTTTGAATTATACAACACTAATTTAGAATGCGTGCATGTTAAAATAAGTAATTAGTGGCGTCTATTTGTCATGCAATCTTGGTACAGCATTATAAATTGACGGTGCCGAGTTCTGAATGAAACCGCATCTGCAATATTCACTTTCATCGCTAGAATGCACAATTCTTACACTGAAAGGACAACAAATTAATGCTAAGTCACGTTAGTTGCTCTTGCTTCGTGTTATGCAAATAAAGTGATATGCTAGTATTCATATACTGCAATTTATTCTCGACACACTCTTGAGCATAACTAGTAGGGTGATAAATTGCAAACATCTGGTATCTTTTAGATGAGTTTCGAAGCTCGGAATTGACACTGATTGAAATTGACTATTATTGTTGTAATTACAAGAAACTACAAAACGTCTAATTATGATTTAACGGCGATATGTTTGCAGCAAGAAGGAAATTACATCTATCTAAATGATTCAAGCTGAAATTATTACAGCATGGACCATGAGAATGTCACAGAAATAAAAATACATCATCTTGCGTTGGCAAGTTGAGTTTCTCTTCCCATTAAATCAACAAACAATGTGACGTCACTCGAGGCAATGTTGTAGAATACCGAGAACTATGAAAACAATGAAAAAGAGAAAGAAAGGTCAAACGAAAACAAACAAGAAATCTACAGTAAACAAAATAAAAGCTCAAATGACGGAAATTAAAAACAAGAAAGTTTTTAAAAAAAATTACATAAATAAACAATTTTTATCCTAGTGGACAAAAAATGGAGAGATAAGGTGATTTTAAACCCGTAAATCATTTTTTGCTACTTAAAAATGGACACGTTATAACTCAATAATGGTTTGACAAGGTCAAGTTGTAAAATGAGTATCCCTTGCTGTTATTCTTACTACAGTATAAAACTTCTAGTGAACAAAGTGCTTTGGGAAACGAGTGAAGTTTACATTTTCGATTTTCAGTGAAGTAAACGTGATGCCATTACAGCGTTTTTCTAAGACCCTCTAGGGACGGTATAAACCCTACTAACCTAAAACTGAACCGAAACTTCCAACTTTATCCTATTTAGCTCCAGATAGAGGATAAAAAAAGAACTAATCTTTAAAAATGCAGAAAATGGCATTGTAAAAAACAACAATACTAATTACGTGCACTTAAGGTTGAATGTCACCTAACAATTTATTATATCCTCTTGTTTTTGTTTAGTTAAAAACCAAGGTGAGAAAGTAGTAAAGAAAAAGTTGTGAGTTGATTAAATTTTAAGCTCGCAAAGGTTAATTACAAAAGTTATTTATTTGCAAGTAAAGTAAAAAAAAAAAAAGTGTGAAATTAATTACAAACGTACATAACGATTTGTTACATTCGTGGGATGAGTTATTTTAGTTAAGGTTCACCTAGCTGGTCCCCGTGCCTTTGTTAAGAAAACTTTTATTAAATCGAAATGAATAAGTGTGAATGTTTAGTGAAGAGATTTATTGAATGCGTAACATGTCGGCGGGTTGCGGTCGACAAGCGAAACTGAAATTATTGTCGGTTGACGATTGATGATTAAGCGACGCATAGACGATTTAATTGAATTTACTAGTTTTGTGTTTTGTTGAGGATCGTCGGGGGAAACTCAAACTCCTCTGCGAGGAAAAGCCGATAGTTTAATGTTTAACCAATCCCAAAGGCGTGATAGCAGTTTCAGTGATTGATGATCCAGGAATGTTTGCTGACTTAGTCGGTGTTTTGTTTTGCGTGTTGGCTTTTTTCAAGTTTACAGCCCTATGTATTTGCATGTTCTTTTCTTTGAACTCGATTATCGGACTGCGCACAATCGAGGCTTTTCAGCCGGAATTAATGATTCCGTGTTCGTTTGTTTATTTTCATTTTCACCCACTCACTGCCAAACTTTTAATTGGCTAACTTTCTCATTTTAAAGACAGCTTCGAGGTGTTAATGAGAAAATTCCTTTCAATCTTGATTGACGCGTGACGGGGAGAACATACTGTACGAGTTGTTTCTATCTTGGCAACTTTTTTATTTCTATATTAATTTCTCGTCTTATTCTCATGTTGAAATTCTCTTTGATTTAAAAAAAATTTTTTTGATGCTTGGCAACAATTTCTCCGGCAATTAGCTTAATACCCAGCCTTAATTTAGAAGGATTTCATATTTCAACATCCTTATTAATTAAATTTCTTGAGGATTATGCTTGAAATATTTTAATTTTGGTGATTACTGCGTGTAATCCGCATATCCGTGTGGAATTTAAATTGTACAAGGATGCAGTACATGTTTGTGCACAGTCAGCAACTAATACAATTATTATAGCACAAGGTTTAAGAAAGTCTTCACAAACCTACAGTATATGAATTTTATTTCTCACTATCATAACAACAGTATAAAAACAAGAAAAGCAAACAAATACTAAATTTAATAAAATTTCTCACTTTTATAACCTAAATTTAATAAAATTTCATTCGAGGGGCCATGAAACTTACTGACCCCTTTCTGCGGTGCACATGGTTGAAGGTGACAGGTGATAATAGAGGTCAACAGCTGGTACGCATGAAATCGTAATCAAATAATACCGATGGGACAAAGTAAGGAAAAGGAGAGAAGTCGGTTCAACACTTCCGAAGAACAAATTTAAGTAATTGACTGGCTTTCATTACGCCGATGGGTTCCACTGAGGCGAGTCGGTGACGGGAAGCCAACTAGAGCGACTGAGGTTGGACATTACGGTGAGAAAGATCACCGAAGTCCTCTTTGTTGGCTTTTTCAAAGCGTCTGGAATCAATAACAATCGTTGCGTTTTCAATTGCAAATGCGATGGTCAAAGGTTTTTTTCGACTTGCTCGAGTTTCCACATCATCGCTTTGAAATTCAGATCTGAGATCTATTTTAAAGTTTTATTGTTTTGTAAATGTTATGTAAGTCGCAGTTAAGCTTAAATATATACAAAGCAGCTTTTACTAGCTTTTTATATATTTTCCATTATATAAACTGTCAGTCGGGATTTTTCTTCCAGCGGATCCCACACATAACAATCTGAGAACCTGTCACTCTCATGTCCTACGGTATTAATTTCAGTGAAAAGTGGTAATTGGCTCCAGTCGTGGACGCACAAGCGGACAGTTGAGTGCTTAGAGTTTTCGAATTGTTTAATTGTATTTTTGTGCCGAGAGTGTAATTTGATGAAAGCTTTTATTTTCCAAGAAAACTGATTACGTCTAGATGCTCTCTTGTCTAAATGGGTCTGTAAACAATTACAGACTCAAGAAAAAAAAGAAAATGATACATTAACTCTGCAATCATCAAGTTTGATATCTTATATGGCCGTGTTTGGGTTTCATCACCGTCGTTAAATTTGGACAGATGTGGTCATGGGTCATGGCTAGTGCCGAGTCGTATATTCATTAGCGAAATGTTGTACATACACTGTGTAAGTTGTTTTAGCGAATAATCGGACGTAATATTGCTTCATTACAATCAAAAAGGAATAACTTTACTCGTGTGTTTCATTTCAAATGGCCGAGCCGTAAGACCATCAAAGTTACTGTAGTTACTTATAAGGGGGAATTTGGTTGGTTTGACAAGATTAAAGATGGCCACCAAGGATTTTAATTACGATTTGGTTTCTTAAGATGGCATATACATTTGATGCTGATCTAAATGCCTTTATATTTATACAAAAATCTGATTTCCCGGACGCATTGGTCGTTATCAAGCATTTTTTTTCCAAGCGACGATAGCAAATTCTTTAGAGGCATTTCAATCAAAAATGATGAAATCTCAATAGATAAAAGTTTGTTAAGTGAAATAAACTTGGAGCCACAAAGCAATGTACTCATATTTGTTATTCATACGCAAGTAATTGAAAGCGAATTAAAATTGGCGTTTAATTACCCATAGAAAGTATAATTATATTTTGGTAGATTGGAACCAGGCCTGAATGCGTGAACGTGACAAATCTAGACGAGCATTTACTAGACGAATTTCGAGTGCCAAAATATTTTTGGAAAAATCGACTAAAGATTATTTTTCAAAGCACTTGTTTTACTTCATATTTTCAGCAATGGCAAACTCACAATGCATCTCACCTATTTTAGTGTTAAAATTGGATTTAGAATTGAAGATTTTTTTTTGTTTGTATCTCATTTCAAACAGTATATTTTGTTCCGTCTTCTACTTGGTCGTGTGAATATATTGTTGAAATAAATTTAAATTCTGGTAGTATCTGGATATTCTGGTTTGATGGATTCGTCAGCATTATCGGACGTTTTCTAGTGAAATGAAAGAGAAATAAATAACTTTACATAAACAAACTGTAGCCACGTCAAAACAATTTTACGAGTGATAAAATACTATTCCAAAAAAGGCTTCGCCATTCTTCTTTCTTTATTTTCATCATGGTCATACTCGACACCAAATCAAATAAGTAAAAATAAATTAAAATATTAACATTTTTTTTTTTTTGTATATTTATCAGATAAGTTTTAAAAACATGAATTAGGTTTTTTTTAGACCCTAAGGCATAAGGCAAATATATTCTATATTTGTACATATTAACTCTAAAATAAAATGCATTGCACATACTTTCGATTTAAAGCAAGAAAAAACGCGATTTGCATCAATAAAATTTTTCCGTCACCATAGAACAAACGTTAACTTGCACATCCAAATTTCGTTTTCTGCAGTATTCTCTCAGTTCTCTATCGAAGTCAGAATTGATATCCATATTATCAATAAGGCACTGTTGAAGGCACAATATCTTCGGCGGACTGTGAACATTAAGAATTTTCTGACGGACCAAAAGAATAACATTCATAAATTTTCAAACGAATCAATTGCGGTAGCACGTTGAACAGCTCCAGAATCGCTCGGTCCGTGAGTGTAGGGCATCCTCCGATAGTCAATGTTTCCACGTTATTCGTTATGACCAGCGATAGAATGAGATCGATTTCGGAAATAATCGTATAGATCAATTTATATTCACGCAAATTTTGAAATCTGTTCACCAATTTGTTTGAAACGACAATTTCACAATGCTCGAGGTGCAGCGTCTCCACCTTCGGACAAGAAGCGGAGAGGATGCAGAGATCGAGACGACGTATGGCCGTCAGTTGAAGTTCGACGAGCGGCAATAAAGCATTCATCACGGGCGAAAATACGACGAATTCGCTGAAACAAGGGACACTCAAATGTCGCAGTTTCGGGAAGATTTTGACCAGAATCGGAAGTCGCTCCGGGATCCATTTGCTTCCTGTTGCTTTTTCGAGAACAAAAGTTCGTTTCGATGACTCTAAAAATGGCAACATTTGTGTCCATAGTGAATTGCCGAATTCCCTCAAATCTGAAAGTTGATTCAACGCCATCAGGCAACCGTCGACAGTCACGTGTGTCCAAGAAACATTCAGATACTCGATGCCGAGATTGCGTGATTCGGAGCCATCTTTCGTGCACAATGCGGCGATTCCGGCATCTGTAATTTTTCTTCGATTGTTTTCGTCTACCGGATAGTTATTTACATCACTTACGTCGAGACGTTTGAGTTGCAAGCAATGTTCGCCGACTTCGGCTAAAATTTCATCCGTCATGGTATGCATCGTGAGAATTTGAATTTTCGGTATACTTCGCATTAAGCGGATGATACAAGAGGTAGATGCTGGTGTATGTAAACTAGAATAGGGCAAATACCAGCCTAAATCGAGCTTCGTGAGTTTGTGGCACGTGTCACTTATTAGATCTAAACATTTATCTAGTGAATCTGAGATTCTGTAGTCGTAAAGCACCTCGATATTCGACAATTTTCTCGTTTCACTAGTAATTATCGTCGAATAACGAAGGTATTGATCGGGCTAATTGTATCTGTTCTTAGGTTCAACGTACAGTATGTGTCATATTTGAAATACGACTTGTATTCTTCGAACCAATCGTCTTTCAACGTGTAGGGAAGTTGAGATGCGGCGTCTTGCAGTTGATCCGCGTATTTAGTACACGTTTGTAAGCACAGAGTTTCTAACTTTGGTACTGGTTTTCGATACGGCATGGTACGACTGATTGCTGTTATTGACTAGTCTTAATCAAAAATAACTTTCTTCTTGGCCTTATACGATCTGACCACGATTATACTTCCAAGGAAGATAATTTGCTGCGTGACTGCGAAATGCTGCGCATGTAGTCTATATCAAGTGATTATTTTTTTTTTTTTTTTATTTTATATTACTGACTTAAAAATATTTGTTTTAAATTTTAGAAAATGATACATTAACTCTGTGAGTTTGGTTTGAAATAAATGTAGCAGTTTGTAAAACTTAACAGTTTATTTGCGTGGTCAAGGCGTGGTCAAGGATGGAAGAAGAAGAGAGTCCCTAGCTACAGACTGCACGCACAGTAGGGACTCAAAGGGGTGGGCTCTTAACCCTCCACGCAGGGAAGTCGCCCATTTGGCTGAACAGCATTCTGACAAACTCTGCAATCATCAAGTTTGATTTCTTATATGGCCGTGTTTCACGTGTTTGGGTTTCATCACCGTTGTTAAATTTGGACAGATGTGGTCATAGGTCATGGCTACTACTGCCGGGTGGTACATTCATTAGCGAAATGTTGCACATACACTGTGTAAGTTGCTTTAGCGAATAATCGGACGTAATTTTGCTTCATTACGATCAAAATAGCAATAACTTTACTCGTGGTTTCATTTCAAATGGCCAAGTCGTAAGACCATCAAAGTTAGTTAGTTATAAGGGGGAATTTGGTTGGTTTGACAAGATTAAAGACGGCCACCAAGGATTACCCAGTTGCCTGTAATGTCAAGATAAAGATTTGATCTGACATTTGCTTTGTTTAATCCCTGACATTGTGGGTTGGAAAATCTAATCTTTCAGCTTCTAGTGTTCGATCAGTTTGGTAGACATTACCACTTTAATTAAATATCATTTGTATAATAAATCTTGGGACCGATGAGTTAAGTCCCATGGGCGTGGGCGTCGAGCAAACCAGCTTGAAAGGCATAAATGCCCAAAATCGTTAAAACTCTATGGATTATGCGTTTCCTAGCAATGAGGATTAACTAGACTTGACACTGCTATTATAACTGAGTAACCTTTAGAATACGCTACATTGGCTGGGCTGGCTAGATGCGTAGTTTGGTCACTAAGACAATTTTTTGTTGGAGTCTTAACTCTAAACCCTCAACATACATTAACATTAATTTTTTCAAGTAACATAAAAATCTTGCACCTGCTGACTAATTAAAAAAATTTTTTCTTTCTTTTAAAATTTAAAAAAAATTATTAATTTTTGGAGGTAAAGTTTTTAAATGAAGGCTTAATTTAATTTCCATTAACATATCATACGAAGTGTTTACTTCAACTTAGTTCGCACCTGTAGCAAATAAACAACTGCAATATTCATTTTTCATTTTGTATTTTCAATAATAATCCATCAGAAAGAGTTTTCGGTGCCACGGCTTGTATTGTAAGCCATGGATTCGCGCCTTTGTGTGGTCTCGTAATTATTTGTGACAACAGGAAGAAAAGCAGACAAACAACAGCAATCTCTTTGTGCACTCTTGATCTGTCTGGTGATAAAAGGAAAAAAAGGTTATTAGTCCTTTTCTCATTTGGGATGCTCAGCACTGCAAAGCTGAATTTAGCTCAGCTGGAAGAAGAGATGTGTCTGGGAGAAGAGATGTACGACGTATTTCAATGTTTTGTTATCCTTGTATCACATTTTTTTGTACTTTTTCATCTAACACTTTCCGGAGAGGTATGGTATTCCATCTGATAAGATTTGCAGGCTGAATATAAAACAAGAGTGCAAGGAAATGTTTGAATAAGAAATAAAAAAGGAAGGAAAAAGATCGCAGGCCTTCAGTCATCCAGGATTTAATCTGTTTTAACTTTTTAAAGGTGTGACGGGAATAAATTCTGTTACGGTAGTGTTAGTGTTGTTTCGATGTCACTTAAAGTCGTGTTAGAACATTACAAGATTAAGTTGATACAACTTTTATTGCTTTCCAATTCTCTGTACTGTAATATACTGTAGTTTTAAGCGAGCCTTTAACAAAATTTAATGTTTTTATTACAAAGTACAATATTTAAGTAGGAATGCAAGGAATGCTAAATTACAATATTTATTTTTTACTTTTCATAAGTTGCAAAATTATTAGTGAAAATGCCCTTATTTCTCTAAATTAAAAGATTTGGCAATATTTGTTGCAAAATGTTCAAAAATGTAAACATTTTCATCAGATGGCGGCAGTAAAAAAAACCATATAAATCTGCTACAAAGTTTTCAAAATCCTTTATTGCAAAAGTTTGAATATCTTTTGCGTGGGAAATGTTTGCAGAGAAAACATTACACTACCATCAACGTGGTCATTTGACGAATAATGTATGTGGCAATAAGCAATTAACTTACAAGCTAGGTAAATTCCACCTAAAACTTACTTGTTAGCAACGGATGATTCTAGTGCCTCGACTAAGTTGGTAACTTGCGTGCAGAGTCTTTGTTTAGATTACAGCGTGCACTGGTAGAATGGTTGCCTTAAGACTTGGCTAGGGATATAAATGCTGAGAAGAAAACAAGGTGAGAACGGTGGTTGGTTTTTTACGAGAGCACGCGATATTCCTCTCCCTAATGGGGAGGCTGTGTAACCCATGACAACCGTCTTCTCGCCAAGAGGCTCCTTGTGGGAAATTGGTGAATGATGAAGGATATGTAGTTGGCACAGGGATATTCTTTCGTGATGAATTTACCGAGGTTGCAAATATGGCAGCAACTCCCACAGATCGAATTTGTAATCAAAAAAGAAAACTTTTATCCTTTTTTATTCTGATTGAGTAATTATTTTGCACAGAGGTAAAATGAGTTTCATGTGCAATGTATTGGAAAATTAGAAATTAGACCCGAAAAAATTTACTGGCTGGATTATTCTCCCCATTTCACTCTACAAAGTTAGAGTAGTGGTCTTTTCCTTTCCTTTTTTTTAATTACACTTTCGTCTGCTTACTTCAGAGCAGGGGTTTCAGTTAATCTACATTATACGAAGTCGTTACCGTTGTCGTTGCTTCGAGTCTGGCATTATTTGCCCTCTCATTTACCTTTTTTTTTTCTTTCTTACCGAATTACTTTAAGAGGTAGGAAATCACAGTTTTGGATATTTTGCTGACACTTTTCAATTCTGTTTTGACACTGACTGCTGCATTCCTTAAAGCCAACCGTTTTAAGGTGTTTTAAATCATGATGAGTGTATGCGCGATGGAGCGTGGTTGAAGTGTCTTAACCCAGAGCTGAGACGTCCACGATGAATGTGTATTTGAATGAGTCGCTACAATTTAATGATTTTTTTCCTTTCTCTCTGACACACTAAAAGCATTGTATTTCACTTTATTTTTCTTTTTTTCTTCTACTTGTAGTTCCACTTGAAAAGAAAGAAAAAAATGCTTTATGTCAATGAACATGTTTAAATTAGAGCGTTGGTGTTGTTAGACATACATTAGCATTTATTGCTCAGTTCATAGTTTAAATTTAAATATTTTCTCCTTCTTCTTTACGTACTTCTTTTTCTGCTTTACTTTGTCTTGATTCTAATGCGATGCTTTTAGATGAGGAAATTTAATTACAAAAAAAGTTTTAACTTAATTTTCTCAGAATTTTACACGAGGCAGTTGTCTATAACTATAACCGTAACTGTTACTATAACAGTAATCATAACTGTAAAAATAAAAAAAAATTAAAATGTTATATTTTTTGTGTGGGAAATTTAATCAAAGCTTATTAGGTCACGTTCGCTTTTTACTGCTTTTACACATTCATGAGACGGTGCATTTATCAATGGCTGACGTAATGTTGTTATTTGAACTTGGTTTTACTACACTTGCATGAAAACAGATTTATTTTCACGAGACGCTTGAGAAGGAAAATAAAAGAAAAATAAAAGCAATTGTGAATAAAATATTGACTAATTTAAATAAAGTACAACGTACTTTGTAATTGCATTTTGCGATAAATTGAAGTGGCGAGAATAATGGCTAGAAAATGTGCTCTTTTGAGACATATTAGATCCAGTACTTAAAGTTTCATGACTCCAGTTCACAACTTTAGCCTTTATTTTTTAAAATAATTACACTTTAAAAATGTTGTAATGAGTGTACTGTACAGTTGACAAAACTGATTTCGAGAGGCGAATTTGCTTTACAAAAGACCAAATTGTCAGTTTATTCAACCATGTTGACTCCCTGACTTGTTTACATTTTACGACTTGGTGTTTGCGTAATTTAACTTAAATTTAACTGCTTGCCTTCTCCCTTTATCCATCTCTCGGGTGAAGGATAATTTAGTTTTTAGATCCTAGCAACACAAATGACATTCAAATGAAAGTTGTCAACTCACTTTCAACAGTTTGATTCTCTTTGGAATTAGTTTGCGAGGAGTTTATTTGGTGGAGCCTAGTTAGATGTGAGGTGTTGGTTGTGATGCGTGCGAAGAAAGGTGGTTCAGAGTCTTAAATTGGAAGTGCACTGTGTCATGAATGAAACATGAGATGATGCAGTGGGAGACGAATGTCACTTGCACTTAGCGCACTGAAATAGCGTGAGTAATGGTGATGTTGTGTTATGTACATAAAATGGACATGTTCTCTCCGTTTATCCCTAGAGATACCTCTTATTACCGTGTAACCATCTTTCTATTCCTGAATTTTGTGTAATTGTTTCTAGTATTAAGAAACAAGCACGCATTTTAACACTGCCTGGCAAATGATTGATGGGTTCGACTGAACTTTAGGCGAAGTTAAGCTTTTAAGTGGGAAATTTACATAACGTTTTCAGCTTCGTGGGCGATAAAGTAGATTTAAATAAATGATTTTTTTTTTTTTTTTTTTTTTTTAGATAAAAGATTTCACGTTATTTAAGAAATTTTGACGTAGTATTTGGTTTATGGTTAATCTTATTGGGTTTTACTTAATTTAACTGAATTAATTTTATTCTAGCAACATCAAAAGTGGAAAACAGATGAATCGCGAAAGGAAAAAACATTTGATTACGAGAACAAGTTAATTCACGAATCCCATAATTTTTAGGGCAAAATCTCGAATTTTAGTAAATTTTTAAAGCTTAATCGCGACATGGACATTTTGCGAAAATGATAAATCTTGAAATGCACGTAAAACTTGAAAATAAAAAATGCAAGCACGAAATAAGTACACCCCTATTAAACCTTGTACAAAACAAACTACAAATCCAAACAGAGATGGAAACTGAAGCACGAAAGCAGTGTAATTTTTACACTGATGGAAAGTTTACTTATCACAGAGACAGAATGAAAGAATTCTGAATCAATATGATGGCCTACTATTTGTCCTTCATGCAAGCAGAGAATTAACGATACTGTGGAATTTTTAATTTTAAAATTTTAAGTAATTTTAAATTAGATTCGGGAAGTAACATTTCGCGAATAAAATTTCGCGATTTTTCCTGGTTGCGATTAAAATTTTCTACCAAATTCTCTCGTTCCATTGAAAGGTAGAAATGACGTGTCAAATTTAATTAGTTAGATTTTAAAGGGTTTTAAGTTTTAATTAGATGGTGAACATTGTTTTCAACAGCATACAGTGACCTGCTAACTAGCAACCTTAAATCTGCTATTTGTTGTCAAATTCGTTTAATCATACGGTAGATGTTTTTCACTTTTTTCCTGCAATTTATTTTTAGATATTAGATTTCATGCCAACGTTGTTTATTTTGTGGCTGATGTATAGGCTAAAAGTTAAAGTTATTTGCAGTTATTTTTCTATTAATTAGAAATAATTATTTAACGTACAAAATAATAGGAAATAGTAATTTCTTTTCAATAAAAACACTTTTTGAGAACAGTGAAATTATAACTGTACTTAGAAATTGACATTGGAAAAATTACGCGTGATTGGCTGCACAACTGAATCCAGCAAATAATATTACATTCGTTGTGTTCACTGACTTCGCTTGATTCAGCGAGTTAAAGTTTCACCTGAAAGAGTGATGTAAGTTCCGCCAAAGGAGCACGAAAAAAATCTATAACTGTACTCTTTATTAAGATTTGAAGTGCAGCTATCAAAATTTTAATTTAGACATTCCAGGATGAAATTTTCAATCTTCTGAGACTTTTGTCGTCCTCTCTTTTGCTCAGTAATCATTATCTTTTTCAAATATCATCATCAATGTGAAAGAATAGTTCGCTTTATTAGTTTAAACCCTCAGTTTAATGAAATAATTTTCCAAGTTCTACTCAACGTCGACTCTCTTGCATTAATTTTCAATGGTAATGCAATTGTCAATTCAAACAGTGTAGGCTTTAAACTTAATTGTACTTCTCAACTGTCCAATGATTAATTTGTTCTTTGCCACGTAATTGTGGAAGTTAGCGTTGCAAAAGCATTTAGTGTCTGCAGCTTCCCACCACCTAAATCACCGTCTCGTATTTCTCTTTTTTTTCCTAAAGCGAAAACAAGAAAGAGGTTATATTGATTTAAATCTGAAATAACAAACGTAAATAATAAGAACTTATATTTATTCTATGATTTAAAAATTTGCCTTTAGAATTTTAAATGAGCAAAAAAAAAAAAAAAGATCTTTATAAAAGTTTTTTTGTTGATTTCGATTATTCCTTGGAGCCATAAAGTAAAGAATTAACTTGAGTTGTGTGCGTATTGAATCCTCAATAAAGTCAGGAATTTATTTTTGTGATCATTTGAATAAATTGAAGACAATCTCTTTTTTATTTTCGGTGACTCGGCAATGCAATCATACAAATAAAAGGGAAAGCTGTATTCAATTTATCAAGTCATGAGATTCCCTCAGTGATGCTTAGTACCAACATTTTTTTCTCCTTGTGAATGATTTGATGGGTCTGCCACTGAAAGTCAATTGCACCTCAATAAATCATTTAATCATTTTCATCCCATCAGCCGTTGGCAAATGCAGTTGCTTTCATTTAAGAATTTTTACACATTCTCGTAAACAAATTTCATACTCAATTTATGAAACTTGCTCTACAAGTCGTTGGGCTATAAGAAATCGATATTGAACAGGCGGATCAATAAACCCAGGGATGATGACGATGTTTTTTTTTTACTTACATTGCGTAGCAAAGAAACATATTTTTGTCAAAATATTTTTTATTTACTTTACATTTCGTTGGAATTCAGCGATTTATTATCAATCACTGTATATCGGCGCCTGCAGCTGCGTTTTAATAAAGTCAAAGTACAGAATACAGTAGTGAAATAAATGTTCAACTTCACTGTAATTTTAATTAAACTAAATTTTGTCTGATTCAACTGCGTGAAATATTAAGGCAATAACTGTTACGTAAGTAGGTGCAATGACAAAACATTATCATCATATTTCTAATGTAATAGCTTACCACGTGCAAAATGAAGGTGTTATTCAAAATAATAAAAATATTTCGAAATTTCAATGAAAACAACTTAAATTATGAACATGGCGAGATGTGTTGTGAAACTTTTAATATACACAATCTAAGCGAAAAAAAAGTAATTTCAGATGCTTCATACGTGAGCAACTTCGAAAATCGCAATGAAACCTTCATTTCATCTTTATCGCTACACTCAAAAGTCGCTAATAATTTCAGATTACAGCGTTCATAAAATTTAATATGGGTATAAACAAGCTGGCAACATACAATTCATATTTATTCCTTTTTTTCCATCTCGTTTTGATTAATACTAATTTCTTGTTAAATTTTAATTTTCTTTATTTAATTGTTCTTTTGATCCTTTACTTTGGGACGAAGTGTATGAGGGGGAAAAAAACTTTTTTTTTTTTTTAAAGTTAAATATTAACGCTCAACATCTGCTTGGTTAATAATTTCTCTTTAAATTGCGTTGGCAAATGGATCGAGATTGAGGTAGAGAAAATGTAAGAAGGTCGTAATGTTTCATCTAAGCAACATAGTAATAGAATTGTTACTCGAAAACAAATGTCAGCTGTTGTGCAATAAAAAGTCATCAGGGTTGTCATTACAAGACGCCCGAGTGAATGGTACAGTTTATTTATTTATTTGCGTTTTGTTTAGTCAGTCTGTTTTCACACTGCAGATGGGAAGTTTTAGAATCAACTCATGCGAAGTGTTTATGTTTTGGTTTTGAAGTATGAGTTTAGCGAGAAAATAGCACAGAGCTGGGATTATATTGTGCTGAAAGTTTACTCGTTTCAATAGCTTTAATGTTTTCACGATTCACTCGTTTTTAAATTCAAGTTAGAACTGAAATGCGGTTTGGGTTTGTGGCTTCTGTATATTCAGTAAGTTAATTTGGAACAAGTTGCAGTAAGGAAAGTTAAATTTGTCTGAAACTGGTTTAAATGTTAAATTCTACATCTGGATTCTGGAAGTTATCATTGTGCAATATTGAAAGATTCGGTACCTTTTATTTAACAGATACTCCACTCATGTACCATAACTTTATTATTAAGTTAATTTAAATTAGTTTTGGTTAAGGATGTTTTAAAAGTGTAGTAGTATATGTCAAGACTTCGTCACGTTAAACTCGCATAAATCATCGTTTATAAGGCAGATAAGTTTAAAGTTATTGAAGCACTTGAAATTCTTGAAACGCTCTTAATGAATAATTCATATTAATGGTTATCTTATGGTTGTTTGGATAGGTTACGTTGATTAAATATTTATTTTCTGAAATTCCTACATTCGGAGGTGTTAACACCCGGATAAAATAGTCGCGAGGAGTCTTAAGTCTAGCGGGGGACACTATTGATTTAAGGAGGTTGTCATAGAATGAATCAAGAATTAGTGCCGTTTTCGTCGTCCAATAAATTAAGACGTGCCCGCACGTGCTACAAGTTGCACGATTGAGTTAAGTTTGTTCTGTAACTTGAGAAATATTTCATCTGACTGCATTAAATGTACATTACTTATACAGTCAAATCCCTCATATCCGGCCATACTGATATCCGGCCACCTCTCTTATCCGGCCAAAGGTTTTGGACCCAAACCGTTTCAATGCCGCACTATACTAATTACTCCCTCTTATCTGGCCACTTCCCATAACCGGCCACCGGCCACTTGCTGGTGACCGCCGAGTAGAAAAAACTTCCTCAAATCCGGGCAAACTGTTATTTTCTGTGTTTTTCGTGTCATTTCCGTGTCATTACGACCGGCGCCATTTTCAC
>JAQFZP010000410.1:0-37251 GCA_034695745.1 Geophilus truncorum
AATCACATTATTAAATCAGTAAAGCATCAGCTTTGCTCACGGCAACAACCTTTTTTATTCTCTCTCTCTCTTTGCTTTTTCTTCACTGCTCTAACATTAATATTTCCACTTCTTTATTTTTTTGTTCAGCTTTCTATACAGTGATTTTGGGTTTTTTTGTTTTTAAGTGGACTGTTGCATATTCTCAATAGACATAGACATTTTAGATATTATGTTTAAAGATCTGAATTTGTCTCTAATATAAGCCTTTTAACATGTTCTTATTGTTGTCATATGCTTTTATTCTTGTTGACTGATGACTGATTGTTTCTTTATTCTCTCTGTTTTGGCTGCTTCTTCACTGCTCTAAAACTAACATTAGCTCTGATTTGCAGTTTGATTCGCGATGTTATTGCGTTTTAGAAAATTATCACATTTTTGCACTGTGTCAATAGTGTAACGAGCAAAAAATTACCAACACCAGCACACTTTTCTTCGTTGAAAACCAAAATTTTACTGCTCTCAATCTCGCTTCACATTTACACCTCTCAATTCTCGACACCTGATAAACACTTCTCTCCTGACGATTGTTTGGGACTTGGCAATCTTACAAACATATAAACTTCACACTTCTCAATTTCAAATCTGGATCCTCACATCCCTCCCCCCTTAAAACAAAGGTACAACCTCACAATAGTATCCATTACAATATTATGCAAAGCTCCGCAAGCTGTAGAAATGGCAACATCATACTCTTCGTCATTGGCGCCCAGATCACCGAATCGGCCAAACACTCCAGCTATGTTTCCGTTCGCCTTTTCATCCATTATGGCATTCAAAACTCTGTTTTTGCCCTTAGAAACATTGATTGCCGAGTGCACTTCTTCTATCTTCGTCCTCTTTTGTTGGAGCTGAACAAAATTCAATTTAACACTGGTTTATGTAAAAATTAACCGTTTCTGAAGCTGAATTTTCTTTCTTAGTTATGTGTACCAATTTGGACCACATAAGAAAACATTGCACACATAAGGGAATACATGAGAAACCACTGCACACATAAGGGAACAGTCAACACATAAGGGAACAGTGAAAATGCTTATCCACTACCTTGGGGTTTTACATTGGATTTTTTCGTTGGTACTTTAAGGGTTAAAGATTTATTTTAATTCGGCAATTTACCGAAATACTGTACTACTAAATTTCTTGTCAATGAGGCAACTTACTTGAACAAAATAAAATCACTAGCGTCATATCTAGATAAAAAAAAACAATAATTTTACTGCCGACGATTTTGTTCATAATGCAATAGTAGGAAAAAGTAAAACGTGTAAGAAAATACGGTTATACTTTATTTTAGAGATAATTTATTCAGAACTTGATTGTTGAAATTTTGAAAGGATTTTTAAAGGAATATAACTGACTTATGGCTACCGTACGGTAATACTTGTACAACAGGGTGTTTGACGCTCTGTTGGGCAGCTATAAACCAATTTCGTAATGACTTAGAATTAAAGTCTAAAAGAAGACTTCAGAGAACACCACTAACTATTGTAGAACCTTGGACGAATTATATAATTAGATAATTCGTCCAAGGTAGAACTATCACCAAAGAACACAACTATCATTTCCTCTATCCATTGGTCCAAATTTGCATTTAAATGTTTGGGAAAATTCGTGAAAATTTGACAACGCACCCTGTACTCTGAAATTACAAATAATTAAATTAATACAAAGCTATTTTAAATTGAATTAAGTAATCACCGATATCTTCCAGGACTATGTCGATCAGTACTAAAATTTTCAAAAAATTCTTCGGGCGTCACATTTTCACACCACATCTATAAAATTCGCATTTTTAATGTTAAATTTAAAAAATACGGTATGTTTTATGACTTACGTAAGCGTAACTAATGAAAAATAATTGTTCTGAACTGAACTCTTTTAATCCAACCATGAATTTCTCTTTCCCGTGTTTTTCAGTCCATCGTTTATAAGCCTTAACTCACGGAAATTAGAAATTACTGTATTTAACAATTGTGTGTTTATTTTATTGTATGTAGCTCACCTTAAAAGCACATTGAACTCCCGTGTTATCTGCAACGTTTTCTCCCAACGTTAAACCGCCATCAATCTGCACAAAATAATTATAACTATTTACAAATAAATGAATGATTTTTTTTTTTAATGTTACGCAGGTTTCTTCATTTTCATCATTTGCGTAAGCTTCATTGAAACAATATTCATCATATTGCTGTTTGAAGCACTGAATGCGATTTGAATAAATTTCTTTACTTAATTTGGTGAACCAATTGTTCAGACCGCTACCGTTTATCTGACTGCCTAAAACGTTATACTTAATTCGTAAATATGTGATTCATATTATTGAATTTACTCAAACCTTCGTCATCAAAAGCATGTCCAATTTCATGTGCGATAAATGACCCAAGACTTCCGTAGTTTACTGCTCTGCAGGAAAGAAATCTTTTAAGACTTGAATGTCTATATACTCTATTGCCACACCACTTACTGAAGACTTTTGGGTCTGTAAAATGGAGCCTGAAAAATTCCGGATGGGATAACTAAAGAAATAAAAATGTTGAAATATGATTGGTAGGAAACTTCTAAATTTCTAATAAATTACCTATGGTATTGGTTAAGAAATAATTAAAGGCATTAACAGTAATCGCTTTAACTTCATCGGGCCATTCGCTTCTGTCAAATGGTTTGTTCATGTCGTCTATAACTTCTTCTTGATCTAACTTTGCTATTGTAATCATATTTGTAAAATGAAGCGGTGCTATAGTAACATCGTCGTAATATTCATCCAGCTCTGTATCGTTCATAACCCATTTTGGATATCCGACTATTTGGACCATTTTATCCAACTAATAAGTCAGATGCAATAAGTATTAATTGAATAAATGTCATTCATCATGTACTGTAGGTACCTTTTTAAGAGCGCCTTCTTTCGTTTTTTCATCGAGCCATTTACTTTCCTTAATGGTTTCCCTGTAAACCTGTTTTAGGTTATCAAAAAGTTCTTCAATCTAGATTTTTTTTTTGTTAGAAAAGGTTTTTGTTATTAGACTGAGAATGAAAAAATAGTTAAGCCTTTTCATGAGACAATACTCACATATTCTACCGATTCGGACAAATCGACATTATCCACATACATCCTCCACACTGCAAAGTTCATCATCTCAGACACCTCGTCAACGCAAGTTTCCCATCTAATAATACAATTTTGGTTACTGTAGTCACATGCCAAAATGTTATTTGTATTGTCATACCTTTCTTCGTCTTCATTTTCATAATCATCATCTTCTTTTGAAACAATTACATACTCAAATACTTCTGATATTACATTCCACATAGCGTAATTAGTTACAACTCTTTTGTTCGATGATAATATTAAGCACACTTTTTTGATATATTCTACTTCCGCTACATTAATGATCAAACTTTCGTGCGGAACATTTTCCTTTCCATAAATATTTTGCAAGAACGAAAACCAGTCAAACTTCTGCAAAAAAAATGAAAAAAAAAAAAAAAAAATGTAAATGCCCAACTTTAGGTTTGTGGTTTATTTATATTCTTAACTCACGTGATTAGTCATTTCATTAAGTTCTTTTATTGTCATTTTGTTACACAGTCGACTGTGGTTTCTTCTGACTTCTTCTGGCGATGCAATCTGTGAAACGAATGTCAGAGTAACAGCAGAAACTATTACGGTATTTCAGTTTTTACCGCATGCAAATAAACAGTTAAATTCTTAATGTCTTCCATATCTGCTTTAATTTGATCAGTAATATTATAATTATTACTTTTTCTTAGTATTAACAGTGCTGCTTCAAGAAATTCCATATCTTTAATATTATTTTCATCTTCTCTCTTCTTTCTCACTAAATCAAGATCTTCATCTTCATCTTCGTCCGCTTGATCTAACTAAAAGTCAAACATCATAAACATATTCACAAAAGATGCGCAGTGTTACACACTGTAATTATCCTTGATTCTGGATGAGTCGGATCGGGTGAAATTGATAATGTAAACAACCCTCCAGAATAACCAGTCGTTTCGATCTTGGCTAGAAAGTCTTCGATGCTTGAAGTTGAAGTCCAATTTGATTCGAGTGCTATTGGCCAACCTCCTAACTCGTCGACGAAAGTATTTAATTCATCAACTCCTTGATCCGTGTATTTCACTAAGAGTACAAAAATGCAAATACATTACAGGTTACAAGAAATATAAAAGCAAATTACTTGCATCCAAACATGCATTGTAAGCTAATCGTGCCTTACGAACCGCAGCAGTGTCATTTAGCGAGCTTGGAAGTTCAAGTAAATCTTAAGAAAATAACTTATAGTTGAAATTAAATAAAAATTTAAAATTATTTACCTCGAACGTCCTGTTTTACCAATTGTTTCAGCTCTGTCATGTGGTCACTGAGTCTAGGGGCTCTTTTTTCGTATTTACCACAAACGTAAGAATAGAAATCTGTACATGGGAGATGCTTCTCATCAATGCTAGTGATTAATGCCGAAGCTATTGTGCGTTAAAAATTGTAGTTAGAAATAACTATATTAATAATCTGCCAAGAAAATTTGATATGTTTTTTTAAACCTGTGACAATGCAGTCTTTAGTCTTGCATTCATTTGACTCGGGTGCAGTTGCTGAAAGGAAAATCAAAACTAGTAATATTTTGATATTTAAAAGTCATGTCGATTTAAACCTTGTAACGTTCCATAAATCATCACGCCGTAGCACACTATAGTTACAAGAAGTGCTACAAGCAACAAGAATCCTTTAAGTTTGCTCTTGTTTTTCATACTTCTGTTTTTCACTTGGATTTAACGTTAGAAGTTGGTAGAAGAGTTTCTATTATTTAGAATTACTGGCATCAGTGGTAATGCAGTGCAGGAAAAGCAAAACATTGAAGAATCAATGAGCTTCCTGTGCATTGCATAAGGATGTTTTATTTTGATATGAAAACAGAGACCTTGAGCTGGAAGCTGCTTAGTATTCATTATTTCCTTTTGCTATTGTAAAAATTGACCTTTCGTGCAAAAAAGGATATAGTTTGTCTTCAAAATTAATATTAATTCTCAGTCAGGGGCGTAGCTACTATGAGGCAACCTACAGCAATGCTGTAGGGCCCCAGGCTTGAAGGGGCCCCCGGAGTGTTCTGGTTCATTTTTTTTTTAAGATGCAAATTAAAAAAAAAAAAAAAGGTCATTAAACGAAAATAAAGGGGCCCCAAAATAATTTTTGCTGTTGGGTCCAAAAATTGTAGTTACGCCACTGAGATTCTCAGTACTTATACTTAAAAGTCATTTGAAGATTATATGAAGGTTATCTAAAGGTCATTTGAAGATCTTATTGAAATTCAGATAAAAGTGAGCAAATGATAAGTGTATATAGCCTTACCATTTGGTCATTTCTGAGTCAAATTTTTCAACTTTCTCAAATCATTTCTGTTTATAGTAGAAAAGCTAGATCTTGGTGCAAGGAGAGTTTAAAAGATATCGCATGCATGGGTCCAGCTCTGATAGATTAGTAGATGTGAGGAAAAAATGAAAAAGTGATCAAATGTTAAGTGTATATGCAAGCGGAACTGGTATCGTTTCGGTGTGGTTTACTTGTGTTAAAATTAATGTTACTGTTTTGTAGCCATGCAATTTCTTTTGTAAGTTCCACACAGCAAATGATGTTGATGCGCATCTAACAAGTTTTGCTATATTACGTAATTTTACAATGTGTAAACTCGCTGTTTAGTATAACCATTGGTAAAATGTTTTGTTTTTTTATTTACAGTAAAAAAAAAAAAGAATTAAATATTACCAAAATTTACAACTATAATCTTTTCTATTCATAGGTCCTGAATCGCACTTATACGTTTCTGCAAAATCAATGAAATTGGACAACGCTCCTCGAACTCTGAAATTAACAGTTAGAAATTACTACACTCGTAAGTGTCGATATGTTTTTACTCTTAAAATAAAGTACCGTACCTAAATAATCCCGGACTGTGTGTATCTGTACTGTAATGTTGCTGCCATTGCTCGGGTTTAATATTTTCACACCATGTCTAAGAAATTCAAAATTAGTACATACTCAATACAAATCTTCAGTTACATACATAAGCGTAACTCATAAAATATATCTGTTCTGAGTTGAATTCAGTCATACCAGTCAACGAACTTTCGTGGCCATGTTTTTTAACCCACCGTTTGTAAGCCTAAAGAAAATACAACATTAAAAAATGGTATCAATTTAATAAAACTTTTATTACCCTAAAAGCACTTTGAACTCCAATGTTGTCCGGCACATTTTCACTCAATGTCAAGCTGCCATCAACCTGAGTTAAAATAAAATTAGTTTCTACAATGACGAGATATGACTAACAATATTACGCAGAAGATGTCATTCCCAGTGTCTGATTGTGTTAAATTAAAACAGTAAGAGTCGTATTGTTCTTTGAAGCATTGACTACGAGTGGCATACATTTCTCGACTCGCTTCTGTGCGCCATTCGCGCAAAGCACCTCTTTCATCCATTTGACTACCTAAAAGAAGACATTAAAGTACCATTAGTAGTGAACAAGATTTGATTAGAAATGTTAATAGTGAACAAACCATCATTATCCAATGCATGGCCAATTTCGTGTCCGATAATGGCACCAATACTACCATAATTCAGAACTCTGGAAAGAAATGATACAGTAGTTTTGATTAATGTTTAACAATATATTGGAGATTTTTCTTACTGTGGTCTGTTTGAACTGTAAAAAGGAAGCTGCAAAATGCCAGCTGGAATATCTGTTTCGAAAGGAGAACAAAAATTTGTTATAAATAAAAAATTTAAATGCTAAAAATGATTAATTTACACATAGCGTTGAACGAGGCATCGTACAATGCATTTGCAGTGAGAACTCTGATGGCCTCGTACCATTCACTTCTGTCAACTTCTTTGTGCATTTCTTTAATTTCTTTTTGGTGAGACAAACGCCTGGCTAATATCATATTGCTGATATGACTATTCGTTATATTGAAATCATTGTAATAAGAATTTAGTTGATCGTCATTTGAAACCCATTTTGGGTAGGCGACCATTGGTAGCATTTCATTGACCTGTAATGTAAGGAAAAACCAGTTATGTTTAGAACAAGCACAATTGACTTCCTGTCAACAAATAATTTTTTGTTTATTATTCGGATGGTCATTCAATATGAATTTCCGGTGTAATTCATATTTCATGCAAGACTTACCTTTTTACTTGCTTTTTCTTTGGTATCGACATCTAACCATTCACTTTGTGAAATCATTTCTTTGTATATTTCTTTGAGATTGTTGATAAGTTCTTCAACCTAAATGTTTTTATGTGATGCACAAATTATAAAAATTGTGGCTCTTGTAAAATAAAATAGGAAAACTCACATATTCAGTTGTTTCTTTGGTCATTGAATTATCTGCAATCATCCTCCACATTGCAAAACTCATACTCTCCGATAAGTGCTGAACACATGACTCCCAACTAAATATAAGAAAGTGTAGTGTAACTAAAAATCTTTAGTTTGACTTTGTTGTAATTACCTTTGCGGTATGTAATTAAATAAATGCGATATTACATTCCACAAAACGTAATTTAGAACTGTTTTTCTGCTATTTTTAAACACAGTTAACATCATTTCTCGAATGTATTCTACTTCCTTTACAATAATAACCACGTTTTCATCAGGTACATTTTCTTTTCCATATGTCAGTTGTAGAAACAATAGCCAATTGAAAGTCTAAATAAATTAATTTTTATTATTTACTTTCATATATAATTTCATGTACTCTTACTCACATTTTGAGTTTGTGTGTGCAATTCCTTTATAGTCATTTTGTTATACAATCTGGTTTGGTTTCTTCTGTCGTGGGCTGGCCACTTCATCTGCAAAACACAACAATATAATTTTTAACTTGTAATACCGTACTAAAGGTTTTGCTATTTACGCTTTCCAAATCTCCAGTTAAAAAGATAATCTCTTCGGTTTCGTTTCTTATTTCTTGCTCATCTATATTGTGACTGAAATACCGCACTTTGTTTTCAATAAGTTCCATTTCATCTTTTTCGTTGGCAACAATATTCCTTTTTTCCCTCACCGAACCAAAATTCTCATCGTTATTCGGCTGATCCAGCTATGTAAATATACGTATTTACAGATTAGTCACCACAAATTTAAAGAAAATCATTTTTATGAAATTACAATAATTCGTTTCACATCTGGATTAACTGGATCAGGCGCAATTGATACTTCAAACAATCCTCCAGAAAACCCTATAACTTCAATCTTAGCCAAAAGCTCTTCTAACGATGTTGTGGGTCTCCAAGATCTTTCAGCAATGGGCCAACCACCCATTTCTTCCACCAAAATCTTCAATTGTTCTATTTCTAATAATTCTTGGTCGACTGAAGATTTTAAAATACAGTAATCAATAAAAAATACAACAAAAAAAAAACAAAGCACTTACTCGAGTTCAAACATGTTTGATAAGTTTCCCGTGCTTTTATAACTGCAGATGGATCATTTGGAGCATTATGAAGTTCCAAAAGTTCTTTAAAACAAATGTCGAAAAATAAAAGTCAATGTGAAACTGAAAATTGGGTCATTAAAAAATTGTTATATATAAATATATATTCACCTCACGCACCTCATTGACCTCCGCTTGTGGAAGTGAAAGTCGTTTAACTCACCTTGAACTTGTAGCTTTAAAAGTTTTTTCCTTTCCATAAAGTGGTCGTTAAGCTCAGACATGGTTTTTATGTGGTTGCCACAAACATAGGAATAGAAGTCCTCGCATGGGTCTTGAGTATTATCCAGAGAATTGAGGAGAGTTGCAGCTGTGAAAAATTACAACTAGTTATTTCATTTGTTTATAACCTCAAATACTTCAAATTCTTACCTGCAATTGTGCATTCTTTGCTAAAACAAACATCTACTGGCTTGTAATTATCTAGAAAAAAAACATTTTCTGTAATTATTATTTTTTTTTTGTTGCTTAAAAATACAAACTTACTTTTCAATACAATAATAACAATTATCAAAGCAATGCTTAGGAGAGTTAGAATAACCACTTTTGTTATAAGAAAAGCTCGAAGTCGTGCTTCGTTCTTGATGAGCATTGTGAATATGGTACGGTATGAGGTTTTTCTTTCCTGTGCGGGATTTATACTCGTAACTTCATTAACTTCATTAAGCGGAGAAATGGGTCAGAGGAGTGTAAAAAAAGGGGAAAACACGTAGGCTTCTCAAAATACGTCAGTCAAGTAGACCGTGAATGGGGAATTCCGGATGTGTCGAAATGTCAGTCCTAGTGGATGACCGCAGCAACAAATGACAGAGAACGTCAGAAATATCGTTACATCAAGCAGTTTCCTACATGGAATTAATTAATGATTCATGTATCATAAAATTCTGTGCCCTTGAGGAAGGATATTCAAGGTTTGCAAAGTTTTTACACAAATGAAACACTAAACTGCGATGTAAAAGTTAATAGAAGTGAAATGTGCTGCATCTGGTATAAACGTCTGTCAGTTGCATTAACTTTAAAAATATAATTAAGACCTAGTTATTTCAGTCGACACCAGTCTGCTTCCTCTAAACCTGTGTGTTTGTATCTCTGCAAAACTTTACATGTTGTTTATACTTTATTCGCGCAATCCAATTATGAAAAGAGGGAAGTTGATGGTCAAAAAGCATTGCGGGCTTTCATGCTGCAAGGGGCAGCTATTGATGTTTAGAGCTAATTGCACCAATAAAAGTTTAAGTTAACTGCAGTTCAACGTTTAACCAATGTTAAAAGTATTGTTAAACTCAATTTAAAATTTTATTGTTATTCGGCTCTAAACGTCATGCCTCTATTCGTAAGAAGAATATTACACAATTTCAAATGGTACAAAGAAAGTGATTCAACACAAATGATGAATTTCATTGGAAGTGATCGACGATTCTCATAACTACCGTACTTAACATTGTAAACGACTTTTATTGTTACCAAAGAGTACAAATTTGTTCTGAACGACGTGGTCCTGAGTTACAGTATACTGAAATGATTGTACAAAAGCATTAAAATTTGACAGCAGGTCTTGAACTCTACAAAGAAAAAAAAATCGTAAATCAAAGTTATGTTAGTGTTTGTCCTACCAATTGCTTTTCTAAACCGTATTTTGTCACCCACAGTCTAAAAACCTGAAATAATAGTACCATATTGTAATAATTTATGTTGGAAATTTATACCGTAAAATACACTTTGAATTCCAGTATTATCAGCAATATTTTCGTCTAATGTCAAATCTCCGTCGACCTGTATAACTCATTTAAAAATAATGTTGTGCAATGAGTTTTACATAATTTGTATTTACTCATGTGTCATTATTTGCAGTTTTAATCAACACAGTTTAACTTTGAAACTTAATATTTTAATGACTTCAAGTGAAGAAGAAACTGTATATACAAAATTAAAATATTAAATCATCTGTATTTACAGCAAACGACTTGTAATTTATAAACATTTTAAATTTAACTTTAACAAGTTTAGAAATCACCAAAGAGTGCATCTGGCTTTGCCTCTATTCATTCGTCCTTCACTGCAATTATATGTTTCAGCAAAGCTTTGAAAATTTGCTAGAGTACCCTGGATTCTGAAATTTAAAAAAATCATTATTTTGGATAAATATAAATAAATAAACAATGCACCTGTATTTTCCAGGACTGTGTGGATCAGTTCCATAAACATCGAACCACTGTTTCGGTGTAATATTTTCACATTGTACCTACGAAAGTCAATACTCAGTTGATATTTTGGGTTTTGCGATGTCAACAGATAGCGTATACGGTACCGTAACTTACATAAGCGTAATTAATGAAAAATAGTTGTTCTGAGTTGAATCCCTTCATTTTTGATAACTCTTTTTCTTCGCCGTGTTTCTTAACCCAACGTTTATACGCCTTTATTTCAAATTAAAAAGGTGTTATACGGTATATCAGTTATAAATGTCATAAAATTTCTTGCGTACTCTAAAAGCGCACTGTAAACCCGTAAAATCCGGAATGTTTTCTCCTAATGTCAAACTGCCATCGACCTGTATAAATTGTAATTGTACTTTCAAATACCGTAGGAACAAAAAAAATTATTATTATTACACAGGTATCGCTGGTCCCAGCATCATTTTTTGTATCATTGTAACAATATGCATTATATTGTTTTTTGAAACATTCACTGCGTTTCGCATAGGTTTGACGAGTTAATTTGGTCCACCAATCGTGTGTGGCTCCTCTTTCATCGACTTCACTGCCTAAAATTACATCAAATATTAACATAATTTTTTCTTAATGAAAAGTAAGTTTCACAAACCGTCTTCATCGAAAACGTGACCAATTTCGTGACCGATGAATGCACCGATACTTCCATAATTCATTGAACTGCAGGAAAGTTTTACATTAAAAATGATTACATTGTACAGCTAATACTGATCTTTTCTTTACTGTGGTGTTTTCGGATCATAAAACGGAGGCTGTAATATTGCAATTGGGACATCTTAGCATGCAAAAAAATGTGGATTTTATACACCTATGTTATAAACATTGTATAATGCGGGCAATATTACATACACATTGCATTTGCGGCAATGACATTCCACGTGTTTGGAACGATTGGTTTAATTCCGTCTGGCCATTCATTTCTGTCTATTGGTACTCGCATTTCCCGAATAATTCTTTCATGATATAAACTCTGTGCCATAACTGTGTTATTGAAATGATCAGATGTTATAACGTATTTTTCGTAATAAGCATCTAGCTTGGTGTCATTAAGAACCCATTTGGGATATCCGACTAGTTTCACCGTTCCACCCAACTGAAATTTACAGCAAAATTAGTTTAAGAAATGAATAAATTCACGAAATTACCTTTTTCATTGCATTTTTCGTTGTTTCGTTATCAAGCCATTCACTCTCTTCTATCATTTCTTTATATACTTCAAACAAATTACTAATAAGCTCTTCAGCCTATTTTATTTTTTAAAAAGATGTAAATAAATAAATAACCATTACGGTATTCACTAAAAATTTGATATAAAAACTCACATATTCAATGACTTCTTTGGTTGCCAAATTGTCAGCAAAGATGCGCCACACTGCAAATGACATGCTGTTTGTCACGTCTTTTACGCAAGTTGTCCATCTTAAGTTAGAAAATATTGGAAGATTAATTATTTTTTAATAAATGTGTAAGACGCATCGTCTTCGGGTACCTGACATCCGGATTAAGTAAGGTTTTGTTGTACATATTGGTAAAAAAGGGAAATATAGCTTGCCATAAAATATGGTTAATTATAGTTCTGTTGGAGTAATTTGTTAAGATGCGACTCAGTCGTTTCATGTATTGAACATCATTTATGTAAACAATCTCAGTTGTGTCAATAATATTATTATTTTCACTTTCGTACACCATTGTTAGGAAATAAGTCCAGTTAAAAATCTGCAATAAAAATTTTATTTTATTTTACGATAAGAAAAATCTAAATTCGGTACCATACTCCATTTTCGGTGTATGTCAGGTTTTGTAAATCATATATCGTCATTACGGCCCAATTTTTGTTTTTTGAGATCTGTACGAGAGATTTGTTATAAAAAAAATAATTTTTAAGTCTAATGTAAATTGTAAAATTTTAAACTTTACTTCTACTATGTCTTCTTTCAGATCGTCCATTTCTTTAATGTCTTTTACTATTTGATTATTGTCTACACTATCGCCTAATACTTGAGCTGCCATTTCAAGAAGTTCCGTTTCGTTTTTAACTTTACGTTTGGCCTGTTTTTTTCTTTTACCGAAACTAAACTCCTCTTCGTCATTCGGTTGATCTAACTAATATGCAAAAACAATTGCATTACAAAATTTAAATAAACGATGTTTCATGTTTTCATTTCTTATTTCTAACCGAAATTTCCTTTATATCCGGTGCACTCATTGAAGGTAAAAGTGAAAGCTTAAATAATCCTCCAGAAAATCCCATTACTTCGAGTTTAATGAGAAGATCTTCTATTTCAAACTCATTATTGTCATATAGAGATGACTTCCGGTTGTAATTATTTGCGATTGGCCAACCGCCCAAACTGTGAAGAAATCTTTTCAAAGGCTTGTATCCAATTTCTTCAACGTTTGCTATAATGATGCAAAATTTTACCGTAAGTGGTAAAACTCAAATTACCGTTTATTAAAATTTAGAAAAAAAGAACTGTATTATTACTAGTATTCAAACATGTTGTGTAAGCTAATCTTGCACTCCTTACTGCTGCAGGATCACTTGGAGCATTTGGCATCTCTAGTAGTTCTATTGGAATAATTATTTGATTTAGAAAAATAGTTACGGTATCACAATCACTTTAAAAAAAACTTACTTCGAGCTTGCAATTTGATTTCTTTTTTCAATTGTATAAAGTGGTCATCGAGAGGCGCTGATCTCTTGATGTAATTAGCACAAACATAGGAATGAAAATCTTTACACGGATCATAAGAGTCATTTAAGGAATTGATCAAAGATGCGGCTAATCAATCAAACAAACAAACAAACAAACATAAGAATATAAAAGCACTGTAATTTGTGTAAAAATTACCTGTCATTACACAGTTACTTGTGTTACACAGTGAAGTGGTGGATGTTGTTACATTACTCTTACATTTTTTCGCTGTGAAAGCTGTAAAAAAAATGAAAATGTTGGCATTAAAAAAAAATTAATCAATACTTTATGTCATACTTTGCATAAGAATTACTATAGTCAACATTATAGCTAAAAATAGAGTTATTGGAACAACTTTTTTCTGGCATAGTCTTAAAACCTTTACTACTTTTTTCCTGCAAAAATTTTAATATATCTAGTAACTATTTTTGATGGGCTTATATTCTTACCTTTGAGGGTGGCTTTCGGTGGTTATTCCTTCAAATGATTGAGGTGTTCTTATGAGCAGATGGTAATTGATGAAAATTATTAGTTAAGTGCACTTGAACAAATGTAAATCAGTACTTACGGACTGATAGAATTACCAGTCATGGTGGGAACATATGCGAACTGTACTCCAAATACAAGCCGTACAAAGAAGTAAATGAAATGATCAATAGAAGGTCGCTACAGTTACACACGGTCATCACAAGAGATTATTGACTTTTAGATACGGTATTTCATAAGGTGTAATTACGAAGAAAGTTATTATATAATAATATCGCTAACAATTGTAAGAAGAGTTTTTCGTGAATTTGATGTTACTTTAATGTCTCTTAATACAAGATTGTCACAAATATTGTTAAAGAATATTTATATTTCTCCGTTAATTATAATGTCACCAAAGGGTGCAACTTGATTGGTCTCTATTCATTGGTCCTTCACTGCACTTATAAGTCTGTGCAAAACTTTGGAAGTTAGACAGTGTGCCTTGAACCCTAAAAATGAAAACCTTTGATAAATACGGTAACGCTCACATGATCAATTAATAAAGCACCTGAATCGTCCAGGAGAGTGTGAATCTGTACTATAAAATGACATTATTTCTTCAGGTGGAATGTTTTCACACCACGTCTATTAATCAAAACACGTGAAACAGATGAATTTGTATACAGTCATATTAGATGGATTAAGGTAAACTTACGGAAGCAAAACTAATAAAAAACAGCTGCTCCCAGTTGAATTCCTTTAAAAGTAGCCAATGATTTTCCTGACCATGTTTTTTAACCCAACGTTTATAAGCCTTGAAAAATGTTTTAAGTTATAAAACATTAAAATATAAGAAAAATTATACCTTAAAAGCGCATTGAGTGCCTGTGAAGTCAGGGACGTTTTCTCCTAATGTCAAACTGCCATCGACCTATTTTAATAGTCATGTTTTTTAATTAGTTTGTACAATCTAATTTTTAAAGTATACGCATGTGGAATTATTCTCTTCATTAGTTTCAGCATCATTGAAGCAGTAGTCATTATATTGGTTTTCAAAGCATTCACTTCGATTTATGTAAGTTTCACGAGTTAAATTAGTCCACCAATTTTGTAGCTTTCCTCTACCGTCCACTTGACTACCTAATAAATAATCAATAAAAATATTACCGTACCATACTTAAGAAAAAACTGACTAAAAATTACTACAAACCAATGTCGTCAAAACCATGACCAATTTCATGCCCAATGATTGCACCGATACTTCCATAATTCAAAACTCTAAAAAATTGTTTATCACAAATAAATTACAATTTGTTTAGTGACTTTCATTACTGTGGTCTAGTGGGACTATAAAATGGAGGTTGTAATATCGCAGCTGGAATATCTGAACATAAAAAATATAATTTTATAAATGTCTTAATGATGTAGAGATATAATACTTGCATATTGCATTTAATCCTAACATGTTAAACGCATTGGCAGTGAGCACTTTGATTCCTTCGGGCCATTCGCTACGATCTACTGGTTTTCGCATTCCTCGAATAATTTTTTCCTTTGACAAAGTCTTTGCACTAATAGTATTGTTGAAATGATCGTGTGTTATTTCATAATTTTCATAATAAGCATTGAGTTGGTCGTCGTTAAGAACCCATTTGGGATATCCCACCTGTCGCACTGCAAGATCTAACTGAAATTTAGAATGTAGACTTAGTCTACTTACAATGAACGTTTTCAACATTTTTAGAAATATTTTTACCTTTTCTATTGCATTTTTTTTAGTGTCAGCATCTACCCACTCACTTTCTTCTATCATTTCTTTGTATATTTCAAACAGGTTGCTAACAAGCTCTTCGGCCTAAATATTGTAATAAGGTTAAATGAGTTATTTATAAGTGTCATCCCGTATCATATACTTTAAACTTACATATTCTATTGCCTCTTTTGACATGACATTGTCTGCAAACATTCGCCACATGGCAAAACTCATACTTGCCGAAATGTCTTTAACACACTCGGTTGATCTTAGTCAAAACTTATATGAATAAATAATCGAAATTAACGATACAAGGATTACATTCTACCTGATATTTGGTTCAAGCAATTCTTCGTTGTAATTATTCACAAAAAATGGCGATATCACTTTCCATAAAACGTAATTAACTATTATTCTGTTTGAATGACTAGATAAAATAGTACTCAATTGTTTTATGTAGTTCATGGCAGATACTTGAATAGTTTCATTGAGGTCGATGGAATTATAATCATTACTTTCATAAGTCACTTTTATAAAGTGATACCAGTTAAAAGTCTGCAATGAAATTTTATTAACTAGTACCGTACGGAACAAAGAGTATGAGAAACAATTGTTAATGTACTGTATTTCCATGATCAGCAGTGTATAAGAGTAAATCAGATATTGAACCTCTGAGCTCTTGCTCCTCTTCTGTTGATGTAATAATCTGAGTTGTTAAATTAAATTAAAAAATAATTTTTTTGAAATGTTCTTAATACTACTTATACACTGTTCAAATCTTCGACGAGCCAATTCATATCGTTAATATCATCTTGTATTTGCTGGATATCTTTGTTTTCACTTAAACATTGAGCTGCTTTTTCAATGAGATCAGAGTTAAGTTCGGTTATAGGATTAGTCTGTCTTTTCTTTCTTTTTAACCCAAATGGGTCTTCGTCATTTGGTTTTCCCAACTACCCAAAAAAATTTAAATTTACGGTACCGGTTTACGGTAATTATTACCAATGTCTTTACTTACGGTGATTAATTTTACAACTGGTTTTTCGTAATTAGGTGCAAGTGAAAGATGAAAGAAACCTCCTGAATAGCCAATAATCTCAATATTCGCAAGAAGTTCTTCCACAACAAACTCGTAATCCTCATTTGGAGATGGTTTCCAGGATTTTCCCTCTGCGATTGGCCAACCGCCCAGATTTTGAAGAAATGATGTAAGAAACTTGTTTCCTCTTTCCGTAGCATCATCTGCTGCAAATATAGTAAAAATTGGAGTACGGTACTTATTTTTATTGCAGCAGAGACTAAAACTGCAACTTACTAAAATTCATGCAAATTTCGTAAGCGAATCGAGTTTTTCTAACTGCTGAGGGATCGTGTGGAGCATTTGGAAGTTCCAAAAGTTCTATGGAAAACACAGCTTTATTATAAAATTAAATATAAAATTTAGAGCTCTGTTTACGTTGAACTCGTAAGCTCAGATGTTCTCCTAATTTACTAAAGGGGCTTTCAAATCTTGTGGTTTCGTCTATGAATTTAGAACAAACGTAAGAATAAAAGTTTTCGCATGGATTTTCAGTTTCGTCAATGGAATTAATAAATGATGCAGCTAACGCGAGAAAAAAAAATAACAGTTCTACATTTCACTCTTCTTGGATCGATAATTACCAGTTAAAATGCAGTCTTTATCGCTACACACAGATGTCTTGTTCTTACATTTATTCGAACTGAATGCTGTGAAAACAGGAAGTTTTATTTTTTTCCTAAGTTCTGCTTTTAAATCGACCGCTCTTTTAATCAATACCGGTACCGTACTATAATTAACAAAATTATTTCAAACCTTGTACGAGAATTACTATTGTCAAAATAAGGATTAGTAGTGCTGATGCTGGTATAATTTTTTTTCTTAAACCCTGTAGAACGTTTTTTCTGTAAATTAAGTACCGGTACCTGTAAGTGAGTTTCTGTATTTTTAATACGTTAACTCTTTCTCTTTACCTTTGAGGACAGCAGGTAGATCCGTCTATTGATCCCTGTATCCTGATGAAGAATTATTAAATTGGAATCGAACTAATTTACATTATTACTTACGGGTACGGGTGTACAAGGTTGTGAGGCATTATTACAAAGGTTAGACACGTGCGAAATGTGCTTTAGTCATTAGTCCAGTGATAGAAACGAGGAAGTTAAAAAAGATGGTCAATATATAGTTAGTTACAGTTATCAAGTCATCACAGCAACAGAATATTGACTTCTTGTTCGTGGATATGAAATACGATAAAGCGTTTTCCAGAAAATAAGATTGTTAATATAATAGCACAAATTACTGTAATTTAGACACTTTTAACTTAGTATATTTATTATTTATCACAAGATTTAGAAGAGATCGGTATTTTTTATTGATATATATATATAGGCGATAGTGTGGAAAATGTGAAAAATATGTTTTGTACAATAACTACTACAGTTTCAATTAAAAGAACAAGTTTTACGATGTTTTTACCACAATTTAGTTTACTTTATAAAAGTTTATGGCGTCAGCTTACAAATAACTTCTCAATATTGAAAGCTTTTAATATTGTTTTGTAGATGCAAAACTGCGCATTATAAATTAAAAATTAACAATTGAACGTGATTTATTTACATTAAGCCAGCTTACATGGTAAGTAGAGTTTACTGTGTACTGTCAGTGTCACCAAAGTGAGCAACTTGATTGTTCTCTGTTCATTGGTCCCGCTCCACACTGAAATGTCTGTGCAAAACCGGGAAAATTCGAGAGTGGCCCCTGAACTCTGGAAATAATATAAGGTACCATACAGTTCATTCAATTGGCTTCCCTGCAAGACAAACATTACCTATATCTTCCTGGACTGTGCGGATCTTCACCAAAGTAAAAGAACCATTGTTTGGGAGTAATATTTTCACACCACGTCTATAGAAATTGATTTTAAAAATTTTGTGTTATATACCAATTGAAGTCATTATACGTAAGCGTAACTGATGAAAAATAGTTGATCTGCATCGAATTCTTCCAATCCCACCAAACGGTTTTCTTGTTTGTGTTTATTTACCCAACGTTTATAGCCCTAAAACAACATTGATTTATATTTACAAGATACATTGATTAAAGCTTGAAAAAATACCTTAAACGCACACTGAATTCCAGTATTGTCGGGTACATTTTCTCCTAACGTCAAACCACCATTAATCTACATTTATGACATAATTATTTACGTTGTAAAAATGCATATGTTCTTTCTATATTTACGCATGTCTTGTTACTCTCCTTTTCAGTCTTGGTATCATTGAAACAGTAAGAATTGTATTGGTTTTTAAAGCACTGACTGCGACTTTTGTACATTTCACTGCTTAATGCGGTCCACCATTTATGCAAAGCCCCTCTTTCGTCCATCTGACTGCCTGAAAAGACATTTTAAACACTTAAATTCATTGCAAAAATAAATGTTATATTTAAAAGACCTTCATCATCGAAAGCATGTCCGATTTCATGCGCAATAATTGAACCGATGCTCCCGTAGTTCATTGCTCTGCAGGAAAGTTATTACTTTAGAGAACAACATCAGGTTAGCAGCTATTAGCTAAATCTTACTGAGGTCTACTCGGACTATAAAAAGGAGGATTTAAAATTCCACCTGGGAGATCTTTAATAACAAATAAATTTATAAATTTCAAAATGTTTAAATCCAAAAACAATATACTTGCATATTGTATTCGTTGCCAGCACGTAAAACGCATTTGCAGTGAGAACTCCAATCCCTTCAGGCCATTCTTTTCTATTTTCAGGTTTATTCATGTCTCTAATGATCCGCTGCACGGATAAACTAGTTGCAGTTACCATGTTATCGAAATGATCACAGCTTATCATGTAGTTATCGTAATAAGCATTTAATTGGTCGTCGTTAATAACCCATTCCGGATATCCGACAAGTTGCAACATTCCATTCAACTAAATGAAAACAGAATATCACTTATCACTTACAGTAGTAATTTGATTTCAAAATTTAACTGCACAATTTCAGAATTAAAGGAAATTAACATATGAGAATTGAGAAATGAGTAATGAGCAGGAACAGGTACTGCAACTCAAACTCAATTCCTCGAAAAAGCACGGAAAGGAAACTCGTTTTTAATTTAATTAAACAAGGATACGGTACTGGTACATACCTTTTTAATTGCGTTGTCTTTAGTTATAGGGTCAAGCCACTCACTTTGTTCTATGGTTTCTCTATAGGTTTGGTAAAGGTTTCCAACGAGCTCTTCAGCCTTGATTTCTTAAAAATTAATTTACTTAAATTTGATTGGCTGTCAATAAACTCACATATTCGACGGTTTCTCTCGATAACACGTTATCTGCAAAAATCCGCCACATTGCGAAGCTCATGCTTTCGGAAATGTCCTGTATACAAGTTTGCCACCTAAACGCGAAAGTAATTTAGGAAACCTCTTGTGAGATCATTGTTTATTTATTACCTGACAGTTGGTTTAAGAGATTCTTGGTTGTATGCTTTGTCAGTTACGTACGCAAACACCTCGGAGATGACGTTCCATAGTGCGAAATTAGTCACAGCTCTTCTTCCATATTTTTTTAAGACCAAAGGCATTTTTTCCATGTATTTCAGTTCGATTACGTTAATTACCACGTTTTCATTGGGAATGTTTTGTTTTCCAAATGTCATTTGGAGGAAGGAAAGCCAGTTGAATGTCTAAAACAAAGGGTTGTATAACTGAAGGTCAAACAATGTCGTAAAATTTATTACGGTACTGAAGGAAGCATTTTGTCTTTAGCTGTGCACAGAATGGTGCAATTGGTTTCAAGAAAAAGCGGAACATTGCGTTTTTATGTCTATTTATTTACACTTACGTGATTGGTAATTTCATGCAAATTGGCTATAGTCATCTTATTGTACAGTCGTGTCTGGTTTCGCCTTTCTTGTGCCGGGGAGAGAATCTAGAACAAGGAAAGTGTTAAAATAAATATTGAAATTTTTATTTTTATTTATTTTACTGATTTTAAATCGTCTGTCAAACTAATCATCTCGTCAACTTCAGCTCGTATTTGATCCGTGTTGTTGTTGTTATTCCCTATAATTCGTGCCGTGACTTCAATCAGTTCCGTCTTTGTTTCCGTTTCTTTTTCTTTATCTTCTCTTTTCTTTCTAGACACGTCGAAATTATCTTCATCGTTCGGTTGATCCAACTGTTTAAAAAAATTTACGTCAGTTTTGAATATTTTCTTTGGTGTTAACGAGTTAGTTTTACTGTAATTATCTTGACGTCAGGATCGGTTGGATCAGGTGCAATTGAGAGTTTAATAACTTGTCCGGAATAGCCAATAACTTCGAGTCTCGCCAGAAGGTCTTCGATGAAGGAATCTGGATGTGGAAACCAAGTTGAACCTTCCGCTACAGGCCAACCACCCAAACTTTGTAAAAACGTTTTCAAGGGCTTGATTCCCAGTTGCACGAGTCTAGCTGAAAGTTTGAGGAAGTAGAGATTTGTTTAGTCTTCTACTTTTGGACGTAAACCAAAATCAAAGATTCAAGGTCACGTTCATCAATGAAAGCTTTATGTTTTAGTAAATTAACTTTATCAACAAAAAAAAAAAGTTTACAAATTTTAACTGATCCCGAATCACAGATTTAATTCTAAAATAAAAACATACTTGTATTCAAACACATTTTATATGCCAATCGCGCTTTCCTGACAGCCGTCGGATCTTTCGGTGAATTCGGAAGTTCCATCAGTTCTAGCGGAAAAAATTATATCTGATTTTAAACAGAAAGTAAAGGAAGTGAAAGTTATTTACCTCGAACTTGTAATTTCAGAAGTTTTTTCCTTTCAACGAAGTGGTCACTTAGCTCGGGAGTGCTGTGTATGTATTGAGCACAAACGTAAGAATAAAAATCCTCGCACGGATTCACACTTTCATCCATGGATCCAATGAGTGTTGCGGCTAATTTAGTCAAAAATCACTGCGTTAGTAATTTTCCAGACACTCGTAATGTAATCTGTAACCTGCAACAGTGCACTCTTTTGTCATGCAGACATCCGATTCTTTGGACTTAGCTGAAAATAAAATCGGGGTGAATACATCAATCTGTGAGTAAAATTAGAAACTTACACTGCAAGATGACAGTAATTAAAAGCGCGATGCATAGAGCAAGTAAAAGAACCACCGAAGTTATAAGAAATATTCTAAGTTTCTTTCCTTCCATTATACTTTGGCTTTCCTGCTTTCAGCTAGACCTCATTTCCCTGAATGAAGTAAAGGGAAAAAGTGACTCGCACTTACCTGCAAAGCATACGTTATGGAGAATGACGGAATCTGGTGCCCTAGTGGAGAGGAAAGGCAAATGGGTCAAGAGAGACAAACAATTTCCGCCAAGTTGCATCACAGAGCTGGTTTTTTTTTAAAAAGTACTACAGTGGAATTTTAATTACGATGATAAGTCTTCCGTAGACCGTAGATTGAATTTGAAATGTTATTGTTAGCAAAATATTTTTTTTTAATGTATCTACTTTATTGATTGTATACATCTTTCGGGTGCTGAGGTTTGGTATTTACAGTTTCCTTTAGCTATTACATATACGGACCAATGCACATGAGTAATCTGATTTTTTTTGTTGTTGTTGAGTTGTTGTTGTTGTTTTTTTTTTTTTTTTTTTTTGATTTAATTTATTTATTATTTTTTTTTTAATTATGCTTTAATTTATTGAGAATTGTTGTTGTAATTATATAATTATGCAAGAGTCTTTGCAATCACCAAAGGGTACATCGCTGGTCTGCACGATTCATTGGTCCAGCTGAACAATTAAAAAGCTGAGCAAATTCAGCTGAGTTTGATAGTGGACCTTGAACTCTGTTGGTGGAGAAATTGAATTGTTAAACAGTTGAATATAATGGAATTTTATCACTTTTACCTATATTTTGAAGGACTGTGTGGATCTTGTACCCGAGAAAAGCCAGGTATTGTTTGGCACCATGTCTGTTTGGTAAAAAAAATAGTTAGCTTAGGCTTACGTTTTCTTTTGAATATTGTTACAAGTGCATGACTGATGAAAAACAGCTGTTCGGGTGTAAATTCTTCTAATCCAGGCAGTCGTTTTTCTTTTCCATGATTTTCAACCCACTGCTGATAAGCCTACCCAACAATAATACAATGTTATAAATTATAATTTCAATGCGCTAAAGTCACTGTTTACTTTATAAGAGCATTGCAATCCTATATTATCAGCCATGTTTTCACCAACAGTTAACTTTCCATTTATCTGAAAAATGAAAATTTGTTTTTCGTAACTCTCACAATAGTGATTTAGTAATTTGCGAATTAAATACACAAGATAAATTGTTTTTCTGTCTGGTGTCTTGAACACAATATTCATTGTATTGGTTGATGAAGCATTCTGTTCGATTGGCATACATTTCTCGACTTCTGTCGCTCCACCATTCTCTAAGGACCCCGTTTTCATCAAACTGACTGCCTGGAAAACACAATAAAAGTACAATGAAAGTTATTTTTTTTAATATGTTCATTCATTCAATGCCACGGTTCATTTCTTTACCATCACTATCGAAGCCATGACCCATTTCGTGTCCCACAATCACACCTATGCTTCCATAATTTAATGCCCTATAAATAAGGAAAACAAAAATAAAAGTAATTTCTATTATGTAAATCTGTTGCTTACTGGATTCTATCAACGCCGTAGAATGGAGGTCGTAAAATACCAGCAGGAAAAACTGAAATTAAAAACATGGTCATTTAAGATTTAAAGGTTAAGGATCTTTAATGAGAAAAATCTTACAAATTGAGTTTGTGAGGTGAGAGTAAAATGCATTTACAAAACTTGTCTCGTCAACCCATCTGGAATTAATTATGAACTGTTTTAATAAAAAATAATTTTTGAAATTTTAAATTAATTTACAATTCTTTATCTACTGGTTGACGGAAGTAGTTAAGTATTCTGTAAGTTGAGTTCATGCGATTTACAACAACGTTTATAAAATGGTTGTCGATGATGGCTAACTATATAGAAATAAAAATTTAATTTGTTGAGATAAAAAAAATTTCGTAATTTACAGATGATTACATTCTCGTAATAGTTGTTGAGTTTGGTATCGTTTAAAATCCAGTTTGGATAACCGATAAATTCCTTCATCGTATTTATCTGAAAATACCATCACCATTAAACATTCTTTTGTCCTTGAACTCATAACTATTAATTATTTTATAATTAACATTTAACGAATCATTTAACTAAAGTGACAAAGTGGCGTGTTTTAATGCTCTATAATTTGCGACATGTCAATAAAAAGTAATTACAGTCACTTAAGTTTGCAGGAAGTCAAAAGATGATTTTTATCTTCAAAATCTAGTTTACATTAAGTGTTGCAACAGTCGACTTCACATTTTTTTATAAGTGAAAAATAACTTTACCTTTTTTATAGCTGTTCTTTTTGTCCCTACATCCAACCATTTACTGTACAATATGGTTCTTTTGTAAGCTTTTCGTAAACTATCAACAAATTCTGTAGCCTTGATTTGAAGTAGTAAAAAAACAATTAGTAATTTGTTTTTTTATGTTGATTTTCATTTATTTACCGATTTTAAAGACGTAGATTCGACGAAGTTATCAACAAAAACTCTCCAGACTGCATAAGGCAACATGTCTTCGAGTGCAGATAAACACAACTTCCATCTGATTTTGTTTAAATCAATTTGAAGTCGTGATTTAAAGATTGTTGAATTTAAGTACAGTTCAGGTGTGATGAACTGAATCAGCATTTCAACTGCATTCCACACAGCATAATTCGTAATAGTTCTTTAAAAGAAACAAAAGTCGTAAGATTAAAAAGATTTTGTAATTTTGATATTGTTGGAATTACCTCCGACTGTATTTAGACAAGATCATGGGCCATTTGCGCATAAATTCTAGTTCGCACACTATAACCTCTTCGTCTATGCTTATTTCGGTAACACCAGCAAAGATCGTTTGGAGAAATGAGTGAAAGTCAAAAATCTGTTAAAAATGAAATTAAAATTTTACAAATTAAAAAAAAAGCTTGGTAAATAATGAAAAGTAAGATTTAGAGATTTTCCAAGTAACACGGCACTGACATTGACATTTAGAATAACATAAAATGGCACTTCCGGTTGGAAGTTTGTGGGTCCGTAATCATTTGGCGCGCCCGTTTTGGCGCCCGTCAAAAAATAGACAGTACCGGTAGCTGCATTCAGAAAGTCATGTGTTGATGTTTTAGGTGTTTGGGTTTTACGTTTTATGACACAAAACACAACCGGAAATGGCATCATAAAATTTATAAAACATCAAAACACGAGTTTCTAAATGCAGCACGGTTTATTTGCTAAATTTACCTTTTCCTGAATTTTATTATAATCTTTGTTTTAAAGATGTTTCAGACTGATTTTAGCATTATTTGAAGTGGGTGTTTTAACATTGTTTTTCCATAAACAATGCTAAAATCAACATCTTTAAAAAAGAATAAAATTTTTGAAGAAATAGATTTAGCAAATAGGCCATTGGGTGGGTGCGCAAAAGTAACGATATGGCGCCAAATCAACCTGGAGCCAAATCGCACGGCGCCAAAACGCGCGGCCCAAAAGATACTGTACCATTCCCATTATCTCACATTGCCTGTTAAACTGTGCAGTTGCCGCAGCGTCATCTTATTGTACATCCGCGTGTGATTTTTCCTTTGTTCCTGAGGTGTAAAAATCTGAGAGAGAAAATAATTCAATTTATACACTTGTAACATAAGTACAGACAGTAGATACTACATCACTAACATTCCTAAGATCTTTCTTTAGCCTCTTGACATCACTGACATCTTTCAACATTGCAAATTTATTCTTATTTCCCAACGATTCCACAATTGCCAAAATAATAGCTTGCATCGGATCGTACGAATCAGTTGCAATCCAATGTTTTAAGTTTAACTTTCTATCTCTCAATTGTTTGTAGTTTTCATCCGGTTGATCAAACTAGATAACAAGTAATACAAAACATTACATTCAACTTACAATTAAATCTCTTATTTTCAATATACTACCTGTATTTTGTAAATCGTGTTATTCACTGGATCTGGCGATATATTGATTGCAATAAGATAGGAAGGAAATCCCATCCTCTCCATTTTTGCCAACAAGTCTTCTATTTTAGTTCCATTAGGGGGCACCCAAGAAAGACCTACTGCTAATGGCCATCCTCCAAGAAGTTCTAAGAATTTGGCCAAAGGAGTTATTCCTAATTCAGTTGTATGACCTTTCAAAAAATTTATAAATGTAACAATTTTATTGTTGAAATTATAAATAAAATTACTAGTGTTCATGCAAACTTGATACGCTTTTCTCAATTTTTGAACTGCGTCTGGATCATTGTAAGAGTTGTTTTTTTCCAGTAACTCTGCAATACAAACAGAAATTTTTTTTACATCAGTTTTCGGCGTAGTGAGCGTGACGTTTTTCAATAAAAACGTAATAACAACCTTTTAGTTGCAAATCTAAAACACGTCTACTTTCTTCGAAAGTATTATGCTCAGTATTCGTGTTTTGATTAAGTTTTATGTAATTCCCACACACGAAACCGAAAAAATCCTGACATGGATCTTGGTCTAGATCCATGTACCTCAAAATCGTTGCTGCCGCTAGAGTGCATTGTTTACTGTGACAAACAGTTTCGTTTTCTTTAGGGGAAAAAACTAAAAAATCAAAACTCAAAAATAAACATCGTAAAAATCAAAACACCAAATTGTATTTTTTACGTAGCAAAAGAAGGGCAATAGCCAACCCTATTGAAATAAATACAAAAAATGTTAACGATGCTATCAAGCAACACCTGCTTCTTCTTCTTCCTTTAGATCTGCAATAAATGTACTTGATAAAAAATATAAATCAAAAATATTTTCATACAAAAATCCTAACTTTGTGGTGGTTTCTACCTCCTGCGAAGTGGCAACGCTAAAAAAAAAATTATCTAAAATTATATAAATACTTAGAATGAAAAATTAGCGGCATACGGATTTACCCATCAAATGTGGTCGTCATCCTTTTTCAAACTTAATCTATGAATACGTCTGCAAGACCCATAACACATTTATCATGTTTTTTACATTGCCTCCTCCGCACCTTCTGAAGTATGGCTTTTCAATTTTCTGGTCTGAAATAAAATAGAGTTTGTTTCCCGGATGTATCGTGTGTGTTCCCTTTATACTATTATAAGAGTAAAGCAGTACAAGCGTGAATCATTCAGTAAAATAGAGAGAAATACATTAACTAATCTGCATGACAAGTGGCAAGTGCAATATCTCTTGTTGATGTACATAGTAAAATGACACGTCGTACAGTAGAAGTCGGATGTACAGCTGGTGAATCATGTCATCGCGTTGTTTAAAGAATTATAGGCGAAGACGGTTTACATTAAAAAATTGTTTATTAATAATAATAATAAAAATCTTGTGAATATGCAATCCTTTTTTTTTTTTTTTTTTTTTCTTTCTTGTTGTTGTTGTTGTTGAATTCGTGACACACTTGAATATTTTTCAGGTAAAATTACCAGAGTTTGCATTTTTTGTTTGATGACGCCGGGCATTTAAAGGCAGAAGCAAATTCTTCAGAGTTAGCCAATGTGCCGATGACTCTGTACTGGACTGGACTGTGCGGGTCTTTGAAAATTAAGTTCAAGAGAGACTCTTTCCTCCAATTTGAGCACCAGAGCTAAAATAAAAATTTGGTTATTTTCTATAATATCACTTGCAAGCTTGCCCCTAGAAAGTGTAAGGTAGGCTTCTCTATATAACACTAAACTGATGTTGTAACACGAATCTTTTTTTCAACGCCTATCACACATTCATACGAATAGGAATGACAGATACTATTACAATACGATACTATAAAGTGTCTTTAATTGCCATTTATTATTGTATGGCATTGAAATTGCTCAGAAGTGTGAATAGAGAGTGACCTTCAAAAGACTATTCGACTGCATTAACATAGTTAGTTCTAAATAAATAAGTTATCATATCAATCACTTCAAATGTTAATGCGATTAACCGAAAGTGCAATTTTAAAACTACTCTTAAGTTCTTTTAGTTGTACCCTAATTAACCAAAATTATTACCTGACCAAATGTGATGAAAAATAGTTGTTCTGGAGAATACTGTTCCAATCCTGGTAATCGTAGTTCAGGCCCATTATCTTCAACCCACTTCATATAAGCCTTTACTCATTAAAAAATATTGATATACTGTATAACATTTATAAACAACATCGTATTATATTACCAAATATGCTGCTTTTAATCCACCATTATCAGCAATGTTCTCTCCAAGCGTGTTGTTGCCATCAACACACACTTCAGTTAACTCAGCTGGACAGTACTTTTTGTATTGATCAACGTAGCACAAACTTCGATTCTGGAAATTATCAATGGAGTATTGTGTCCACCAGTTCTTAAGAGCACCCGTTTTATCGTGTCGTCTTCCTGTATTACAATATTCGAATTTATACTAATAACAGTGCAAAACGCAATCACCTTCATCATCGAATCCGTGTGTAATCTCGTGCCCTATAACAGAACCAATTCCACCAAAATTCATAGCCATTGGTCTTCCAGCTTTGTAAAAGGGAGATTGAAGTATTCCAGCAGGAAAGGCTGTTAAATAAATTTAAAAAAATTGAGATAAAATAAGATAATAATTATATATATTTTTATTATTATTAAATTACGGTACTTATTGAATTTAGTTCCGGAATGTAATAAGCGTTGACTGCATTTGGACTCATGTACCATTTGGTCTTGTCCACTGGCTGCTGACGTAAAGCTGCCAATTCTTCTTTGTAAATTGCCGAAGCAGCGCTTTTCATGTTTCGAAAATGTTCCTCAATTGATATATCGACCTAAAAAATGAATAAACTTTTAAATATAAACTTTTAACTAAAATCTCTCATTTGTGTACCTCTTTGTAATAATCGTCTAATTTCTTGTCGTCTAAAATCCATTCCGGATACCCAATGTTGTGGATAATATTTTGAGCCTAAATGACAAATAACATTGAGATAAAAATGAGTTTTGAAAACGAAGACTTAACTCGTTCATTACTTTATCTATGGCAGCTTTTATAGTTGTCTGATCCATCCAATCGATCGTCTTTAGGTTAATTGTAAAGGCTTTTTGTATTTCCATTATCATTTTATCTGCAGTCGCTTTGCTCTCCTTTGGAAAATGTTTTTCAACAAAAAGACGCCCAACTGCCATCGAGAAACCTCTATCCACTTCGTTTAAACACACTTCCCATCTTTCTGGTGGCTTCTTAATACCACTCATGACTTTGGCGTAGTCGTACGCATATTCCTGAGTTTGAGTGCTTATATGAATCAGTAATGGAAAAAGGAATCTCCACAACTGATAATTAGCCAATGTCCTGATTTAGAAACAAAGATTTCACAGTTTACCTTTGAGTTGCTATTGTTTTCAAAATTGTTTTAGAAACCTGATATCGGTGCTGTTTAATATATCTCCCAAGGCGTACAAATAAGGTTTGTGTATTATAAAAACTTCTTCATTTTTGTCAATAGGTGTAATGTCTTTGAAGACCATTTGAGTAAAACGTAGCCAATTTATATTCTAAAAGAAAAAAATTTGTAGTTGATCATAATTCGTTACATCAAAGATGTCTTACATTTTTTGTCTGGTTGTGTAATTGTTCTAACGTCATACTGTCATGCGACTTCTGAGACCTAATCTCGGCTGGTGACATCATAATCTAGGTACAAAATCGCTAATTTTGAAGACTTTATATTAAATTTGATCTTCTTTACCTTTGCTAATTTGGATTCAAATGCGACCATTTTGTCAACTTCTTTTGAAATTTCGTGCGTAGACGCAGTAATTCCTCCCAGATATTTAGCAACTTTGATGATTAAGGTTTTATACGCTTCTATTTGTGTACTGTAGTTTTCCGGTTTTAGAAGATATTCTCGAGATAAACCTAATGTTGGTTGTAAAATCTTAAAAAAAAATAATTATACTGTCTGTATTTTTTTTTCCTCAGATTAATTACTCTAATGGCGTTTATCGATGTGTTTTTTTCACTGAAGTAAACATCCAAGTCAACAAATGCTGTTACATCCCCGGTAAGTGACTGTGGTGAACTCACAAATTGAGCTTCGTTCTCGTACCAGTCAAATTGAACGTCCACCCAGTTCTCAGTTATCATGGGCCAATTCCCCAGATCTATCAGAGCGAGTTGAAGTTCTTGAGTTGTTAAATTGAACATTTCTTCTGCAAAAGAAAAGCATCATTTAACTCCTAAACACCGCGAGTTTCAATAATACGGTATACCAGCTTCTAGGCACGATTTATACATGTTCTTGGTCTTTATTACTGAAGACGGTTCGTTTTTAGCAATTGGTTCAGTCAATAAATCTGTAATATTTTATAATATTTTAACATTGTGAAAGTTATAGTCAAATAAATAAACTAATAAATACCTTTTATGATATGTGAGATTTCTTCTGCCAATACATCAAAAGACCCGAATCTGCCCTTGTCTTCAGGTATTTGATGCGTTTGTCGCCAACCATCGCAGGAGAACGCGTAGAAATCTTGACAGGGGTTGACAGTTTCATTCATAGTATCCAGAACAATTTGTGCTGCATCGAAATATTTATCGTTGAATTGTCAACATCGGAATTTGATTTGCTTATCCATACCTGCTCGCACACATTCGGGAGTATTGCAAACGTTACATCCATTTATATCCGGTCTGTTATGATCTGTACGAGATAAAAGGCGGCAACAGATGGTTAGAGAAGTTTATTGTAAATTGCGAAAGGTTTACCCTGGACTTTGTCTTTGTAAAGAGATAATATCACCAAACATGTGGCAACAAGGAAGGCAAGTTTGTAGTCAATTTTGCTGTATTAAAACCGTTAATATTAAACTCTTGTCTATTTCATTGAATCTATTAACAATTTCTCTCCGTTGTCGTTACGTCACGGGGTTGTATTGTTGTTAAACAAAAGTTGTTTTTTTTTTTTTTTTTTTTTTTACCTTTTATCTTGCGAGAATCACTGTTAGAAGCCAAAACTGCAACTGTGATGATAAGGACCAGAGATAACATGCCAAAAACCACGATTGTGAAGAGGAGTTGTTTTTCTGTTCTGTTTCGCCGGTCCCACCACGAACCCCAACTGTGTTGTAATAAAACAAAATCATGGGGTCTTATATTTCTTAGTTTGACACAAATATAGTTCATTGAACATGATCCTTACTCATCTCTGGACGCCAGATACGTCCTGCTGCTGTCCATCCTCAATGACATGTTGCCTGTGATGCAATTTTACAGGCACTGTAACTGCAATGATAATAAAAGCCAATGTAAATAATGGGATTATCGCTTTCAGTGTCATTGGTTCTTTGTCATTTTATCAATTAAATATCCTCGTCGACTAAACCTTCCTTATTATCAGATTATTTTACCTTCAGATGCGATGGTCTTATATGATTCACAAAACCGAAGCTCTAATTTTCACCGATTTCATCCGTACAATGAAGTAGAGGAAAGTGCACGACACACTTCGAGCACGAAACTGGCAATTTGCCCAAACCCACGTTAAAACTTGTGTTGCCAGCTTCCTTGAATAATAAGGTATGATTATATTTTCCTTTAATTTGAATTATGAAACTGTAAAAGTATAAACTAGCCGCTTACAAAATTAAAGCCATTGTGTAAGTGTTTAGAACTTGACACAGCGGTTGATAGACCACATCGGAGGTTATTACCGGTATATAAAAATTAATCACTCATTACTTTATTATTTGCTGTAGACTCTTTTAATACATTAAATTTGTATTTACAAATAATTTAAGAAAATTTAACAAAAGGAAAAATAAAAAACAAATAAATCAAAGAATTTTGTTCAATTCTAAATACGTTTAACTTTCAAAGAATTTACTGCTTGATACAGATCTTCAATTACTACGTCAATTTCATTCTTGGTCGTTTCTCTGCCGACGCTTAATCTTAACGCATTTAAAGCTTGAAATGGCGTCGCTCCCGAAGCAAGCAGAGTCGAGGAAATGCTGTTAGATAATGCTGAGTGGTTAGATTGAATCAATTTATATTTTGATTATATTTATTTACTTTTTTTCCGAATGGCATGCTGCTCCGACACTTGCTTCTAAATACTTGCATGCATTTAGTATTTTATATCCTTCTAACCCAAAACCAACAAAAGATACGTTGCAAGTGTTGGGTAAGACTGTTGGGAAATTGTTATTGATGTGAATGTCAACGCCAAATTTCGCCTGAAAAGGCAGTTACATAAGACGATAAAAAATTAAAATCACTACAAAATGATCCATTTCCTTTGGTCACACCTTCAATTGTGATTGAAGATAATCTCGAATTTCCGTCATGTGTTTAGAATAAAATTCCAAGTTGTCAGAAACAAGTTGAGCTGCCTTTAAAAAGATTAATTGATTTTTAATATTTAATTATGAAGGAAAAATTCGATTTAAATCCTACTTTTCCAAGTGCAGCTATCATTGGAACATTTTCAGTCCTGAATAATAAAACAAATAGATTACGGTATTTATTTAAATTATTATAAAATGTATAAATTTAAATTTACCCTGGTCTCATTTGTCTCTCTTGTCCACCTCCATAAAAAAGAGGTGTAACGTCTGTTTCCATACCAGGATGACGTGCGTAGAGAGCACCTATTCTAGGCCCGTAAAACTGAAATATAATATATTTAATTTAATTTAATTTAATATGATTTTTAAATACCAGTATTTGAATGTGAATTTTTACCTTATGACCAACTATCGTGAGATAATCCACTTGTAAGTCCCTTACATTAACAGGGATTTTACCAATCGCTTGTGCAGCATCAGTGTGAGTTAATATACGAATTACACCTTGTCTTAATTTATTTAGCTTTTTGATCTGTTGGCAAATTTCTTGCACAGGCTGTGAAAAATTATTAATTGTTTATTACATATACAGTATGCTAATAACATTTAGTACTAATACCTGAATTGCACCAGTTTCATTATTAGCTAGCATAACTGTTATTAGACATGTATTAAGCCGAATTTCATTCAGTACATCATTCACATCCACAGCCCCTGTGCGTTTTAATACAGGAACGAAGGTAACATCTTAAATAAAATAAATTACTTACAGTATTCGGAACACTGAGAATTACATCACTTATTAAATAATTTAAAATATTACCAATTTTTCTTTCTAATGAAAGTTTTTCGAGAGGAAGTCTTATCGAGTCATGTTCGATGTTGGTTGTAATAATATGAGGTATTCCAATAGGTTTGTTCAATGTGATTGTTCCATCATTTTGTCCGTGCGAATGGAAGTACTCCATACAAATGTGTATAACCCAGTTGTTGATTTCGGTGCCACCAGATGCAAATATAATGTCTGTTCAAAAATAAAAATTTAATATGTGAATAAATGAGTATTATATCCTATACCGGTACTAACCATTTGAATTGGCATCAATCATTCTAGCGACATCATGCCGGGCTTGTGTAATCACTGCTACTGCTTTAATACCTATCAATATTGTAGATAAGCAATTACAACTTACTCGCGTTATCTGATGTCGTAAAACACAAAAGATCTTATATACCGTACCAGATTTGTGGCTACTACTAGGATTACCCCAAGCTTCCTTCAATGTTTTGGTGACTACCTTCAAAACAGAAGGAGCTACAGGCGTTGTAGCATTAAAGTCCAGATATACACTACCGGTATCGTTACTATAAAAAAATAATGAATGAATTAATTAATTAATAGATGAATGAAAAAGCCAGTTACATTTTCCGATTCGATTCGAATCCGCTCATTAAACTATTCTTACCCATTCATTTTTGAAGTTGTGTTTTAAGATGCTTTGGGATTCGGTTTGAGATAACGGAAAGAAGTCATAATAAGTTATTTGTGGAAAGAATTTAGTCAAGGTTGCCTTGCCGGATAGAAGGGATCTAATTTATATACCTTGGATGGAATTACATCGTTCTGTGAACTCAGCAAAAATAAACCGGTACCGGTACTAGAGGGCGCTTCACCGTCTAACTCCTTTTGATGACATCACTTGTTTTTCAACTGATAAAATAATTTTTATTTAGAAACTTATTGAAAAATTTAAATTACACAGTCGTTTAGACATATCAATATTTTTATTTTTTTATCGTAATTTTATTACGTATCATTAATTCATTATTCAAAGTTACAACAAGTAATTTCTGTAAATTAAATATTTTTAGAAAATATATAATTATTTTTGAAAAAATTGAGATCTTAATAATCGACATTCCACAAACAATCTTGTTTTCCCTGACTATGTTTTTTCTTTCTAGCACACTTCGGGCATGGTTTTTTGCTATTCATGCACTTGCTGTGGTAAACAGCAAGACAATCGTCGCACTGCAATTAAAATCAAGATACGGTAGTACATCAAAGGACATTAATGCGAAATTTATATTTTTTCCTCTACTCACCCTATAAGTAATATCTATTTCAAATGGATAAATGACTTTAGGATTATTACATATCTCACAAATAAATCCCTTCTGACTGCACAAACGGCATTCGCTAACATGCTTAGTCGCAAAGTTGATTACTTTGATTAGCACTTGCGCAAAATTACCACTTGGGATTTGTTTCAGATCCTAAAAAAAACAAATTTTGGATTAAATTCAATCAAATTCTACATAAAATAATTTGAGACGTTTAACTGAGAAAGCATAAAGATGAATGTGTTCGTATAAATATTCTTTAGGCCACACTTTTTTGCGTAAACTTTCGACGACGGATTCACCGCAGGTAAATAAATAAGATCGTAAGTAACTCAATTTTGTGCGTAAGTTCTAGAAAAATAAAACATATTTTATTAACATAATAATATTGTAATATTGTAATATTGTAATTTCAAATAAAATTTACAAGAATTTCTCCCATTTCCTCCACAGCTGCGTATAAACTTGAGTTAAATTTTCTGATGTCAATTAATGGCTCCTCTTCAATTTGTTCTAAGAACTGCTTGGTTGATTTGGACACTAAAAAAAGTTGTAAAAAAAATTTATCTTTTATTTAGATATGTAAATATACAAACCTTTATATTTCTTGAAATCCCAGTTGTGAATAATTCGAGCTGGAATGGCATATTCATCATTTTCGTGGCATTCAGCGCAATAATAAGACGAGGTGTAAGCACAAACTCTTGCAGTCCCATAAACTAAAGCAAAAGTTACATTAAAAATAAATTCAACCACAAATAATTTAACACCGTACTCATGCCGACAGGACATGAACATCCTTTGCACTGAAAATTCTGCGAATTAATTCCCTTCTCATTTTGTATCTTTCCGATCAAATCGACCATTGTTTGTGTTTGCTACAACCAAAATAAAGGATTAATTTTTTCAATTTGATATAGAATAACCGAATTCTTACAGGATCTAAATGCTTTGGTGTGAAAGATAACTTTTTAGAAATAACTTCAAAGCCTCCAATTTCCATAAACGGATCCTCCGCAGGAGTAGTTGGACTCGCAGTTGTGTTACTTTGGTTACTGGTTCCCATCATGTTAATTATATCACTGAAATTCGGTGTTCCAAGAACAGATCCAGATGCAGGCGAGTAGTTTTTTAATAATGTATTAAAACTCTCTGAAAAAAAAATAAAAAATACATTTTAATTTAAATAGCAATTTTCTAAATAAATCACAACAAATCAACCTGATTTTTGCACCGAGTTTTCTTTAGCACCTGCACTTTCATCATCAAACGACGAAGACCATCCACTCTTCCCTATCAAGCTGTTCCCCATGTGAGGTTGATTATCCAAATCAACGCTCATCTCTGCTTCTTCGACACCGTCCGAAATACCTTTGATCGCATCGGATGGTGTCTGTGATCCAGTTCCCAAAGGATTTTTATCAACATCTGATCTGTTGCTCGTGTTTTCACTGCTCGCATTGTCTACATCTTGAACCACGGTTTCTTCTATACTTTCAATGTTTTTGTAAAAATTGACATTATCGTCTGTCGGAGCAGCTTCGTAGAATCGGTTGTAGTTTTGAATCGGGGGAGGAGGATCGGGACACGACGCCGGACTCGAGCTACAAGATTCTTGAGCGTACTTTGGCATGTTGTCGATTTGAATAGATGGAGAACTGGAAGCCATCGGGTTTTGTTCCGTAGAATCACATTCTCGAGTGGCAGATGAGTCTAATTCAGAATCGCTGGGTTTGAGTGGACGACGACGAATTGGGGACATAAAATGTCCGTCTTCGGAAAAATACGAAGCTGAAATATGCAATGTAAGTATTAGAAATTGGTCGAATTAATAAAATTGTGAATTTACCAATATCTAAGCCAGTTACAACAGGTTCAGGGGCTATTGGAGGAGCCCAAATTCCAGCTAACACTAGCGGTTTAGGATTCCATTCGTTCAGCTTTAATATGTCGCAATCCAGCTTAAAATTCATGGCAGACAAAACTAGTTTTTGTGAAATTAACGATAATTAATTTTTTTAATTAAAAATCCAATGTTATATTATTACCTTCGAAATATTTTCGACAAATATCCGGTTGTTCAATATCACGTAAATAGGCAGTTTGACTGTAATAATATCTATAAAGAGACAAGCAATTTTAACGACTACATTATGCATTTAATTATTTTGGTTTGTTTTACTGAAGTGATTTGTCTTTAAGCATAGCACTTAAATAACTTTCCAGCAATCCATCGTTAAGAGCAATTCGAAGCCATGCCTGTAATTTATGCAATGCATCATTTATAAATAAAAAGTTATACGTTTTAAATTATGGTACCGTATTTTAATCTTACTCTGCAATTGCCGATATCTGTATTGATGTTGTTAAGGTTATGGATATGAGTGATCACGTTTTTGTGGGTGAAAACAAGCAAGAATGGCCAGAAATTCTATTTAAAGTAAGTCAATTAACACACGTTGACTACCGTAATTTAAAATGAATTTTGATTTACTGGTTCAGGAATCTTATCAATATTTCCGCTTAAAATAGCAGTGACTCGTCGAATAAAGGTATCCTTTAAACCGTGAATGAATATTGCTTCTAGAATGTAGCATAATGCTGTGGTTACTTCATCACTTAAGCAACAAATTGAAAAAAATATTGTATACAGATATAGTTGTAAATAAAAATATTTCTTGGTAGCAATACTTGATAATTTGTTCCTGAGGCTCAATTAAATTCTTCTGCAATGTTTTCACTGCTTGTCCCAATCCTTTAGTAAGAGAAGTCTTGACAACAAATTCTCTCGCGATTTCTTCAGTAGTAGGAAGAGGTAAAGCTGATTATCATATGCAGAATAAAATAATTATAATTTCACCATAATTTCTAATTGCTAAATAATTTTACAACGTACTGTACCTTTTCTCCAAATAGGGCTCATGATTTCAACCATTGTCAATATTACAAAACGATAATTACTGCGTTG
>JAQFZP010000411.1:0-37202 GCA_034695745.1 Geophilus truncorum
GTAAACAACACAATTAAAAACCCCCAAAAAAAACAAGCTACTGTATCCCGTAGCGTAGCACGGGTGAACAGCTAGTATAAATATAAATTGTAACCTTTTCCTCTTCCAAAGCGAGGATTCTGATGTTGGAATTCGAGGAACTCGATTGTAGAGAACTGCTCCGTTGTTCTAATAATTCGTGACTCTGTTCGATGAATCTGTTAAAACAATGCTCTAGAACTTTGTAATTGAAAGTTTTGTTGTTCTGGTTCTTACTTGTGATTTCTGTGCAGCAAATCAGAAATCTTCTCGTTTTGGTTTTCGATTTTGATGTTCTTTTCGGCGACTTCCGCTTTTAATTTTTCGTTTTCGTTGATCAGTATCTGTATGCTGTGGCTGAGTGAAGCGGTGTCGATAGAACCGACGGTCTGGATTGAAAACTGAGAAGGTCGCTCCAGCTTTATCAAAGTAGATTAGAAAAAAAATTCAAATACACATGGATATTATTCTAACCATCGTGATTTTGCATGATTTCGCGTAAATTCAAGTGATTTATTGTGATGTATTGTGATTTCGTGTGATTTTGTATGATTTCACATACATTCAAATGATTTATTGTGATTTCGCATGATTTATCGTGATTTTCCGTGATTTCGTATGATTTCGCATGAATTCAACTCACCTTTGTCAACACTGTATCCAACTTATCTCCTATCTTACACATCTGAAGCCTCATCTCCAGCATCTGACTCCTACTTTCAGACGCCATCAGTGAATTGTCAGTGCTCAACACGACTTGAGAAGGAACCTGCTGGATCGGCATTGTTTGCATTTGGAACGGTGTCTGATTGTACATTCCATACTGAGTTGTTGGCATTTGCTGCAATTGTAACAACATATTTTAGAAATTTAAGCCCAACTTTATACTATCTAATAATAATAATTACTTGAAATGGAACGGGAAAATTTGGCGGTTGATAAACAGCCATTGGTTGTGAAACTGAAATAGTTCCAAACATTTTAATTTTTCTTTTTTGCCACTAGGGAATTGCCAAATATAAATAATACTTGATTGTGGCAAATTTTGTTGTTGTTGTGGTTGAGACTGAGGCATCGAATGATGCGGTCTAGGTTTTGGAACTGGTTTCGTGCTGTAGTCACTGGAACTACTCGCTTCACCATCAGATAACACCGGTGACGTCACTGCAACTGTTCTTTCATCTTCATACTCTGAATCTGATGTTTGGGCAACTACTGCCCCCTGGAGTGGAATCATTGGTTGACCCATTTTCACTATTCTGGATATAATTGTGGCTTTTTTCCTATCTGGACTCTAAAAAATATAAATGTTTGTATTTTTTAATTTTTAGATAAACCGGTCACGAAAATTTCACTCAAAAAAATTTATTTTTTATTTTATTATTATTTTAAATTCTGAGTAAACCAGCCATCGGATTTATAGATGAACCGGTCGCATACCTGAGACAGTTGTTCGGATAACGACACACCGCGAGCTCGAACACTCGCATCTTCATTAGAACTGTGAGAAAAGTATCAACATATATTCTATAATAATAATAATAATAATAATAATAATATATAATTTCTATATACCTAATAGAATGCCCTCTACCGGTGACATTTTTCTCTACATCTGAAATCGCTTGCGTAGAACTCATCGAACACGGATCCCGGTTAAACTTGACCCGAATCACATAAATTTCGTAGACCAAATTACAAGTTCTCAAAGCAGGATTTGCGCTTTTCTTCAACCCGTAAGCAAACAATGGCGGAACCACTGCCAAGCGTTTCCCGTTCTGTCGCATACCGATAATCGTATCTTCGAAACTCTAATATGCAAAATTTTATTTCATATTGAAAACAGATAGAAATATCAAGCTGGATTTACTTTTGTTTGTTTTCCTTGACTTATTTTTATCGTGTGAGATTTGTCCGATGTTAAGTTGGTGTCGACGACTTCGCCGATTTTGTTTCCGGTGAGTAAATTGGCGGCGAACTTGATTTCGGCCGAGTCTTCCGGTTGGATGATGTCTCCGGTGCCGAGAACCAAATCTTGGAAAATCAATGAATCCAACATTTTGCCATGAATGTTAGCTTTGGCAATGCAAACCTTAAAGAGATTGTTGTTTAGTGATTTAAAATAAAAGTGGTTTGAATGTATCATTTGATTTATGAAAATCTCACTAAATTACTAATAAAATTGTTCAAAAAATTTATTAAAAGTGATACTAAATCCTGAAAAATCTAGAAAATCTTAATAAATCTCTCAAAATCTTAATAAAATAAAACTAGTAACTTCAGAGAATTCAGACAAAATCAAAATAAATCTCTATACTGTATAAATCTCAATATAATATTTGAAAATATCAATCAAATCTGGATAAATCTCAGTATAATCTCTGAAAATCTCACTAACACTAACAAACTTCTCCATAAATCTCAATGAAATATTTCAAAATAATAAATTTCTAAAATCTACATAAATCTCAGCAAAATATTTAAAAAATCTCTCATAGTCTATACAAATAAAGTTCACTAAAATTTGTGAAAATATAATTATCTCATTAAATCTACATAAATCTCAATCAAATATTGAAAAATCTCTATAAAATCACTCAAAATTTTCACACAATTTCTCACATTACCTGTTTGGCGAATTGAACAATAGCAGCCTCACTTTCAAAATGAATCGACCAACTAACTGCATCTTTATCATAGAAAGCTCCATAATTATTGGCTTGAATCTACACAAAAAAAACCAAAAAAAAATCACATTAACATTTTATCACTTAAAAAAACCTTTTAAAATTTTTTAATTTCACACTTTTATAAACCCAAAACTCACCGTAAAATTAAAATTACTAGAAATCACTGCAACTGTAACTGGATGCTGCTGACCTTTATACAACAACAACTTATACTAAAAAAATAAATAAGAAAATAAATAAATAAATAAATAATTAAAAACACAAAAACCTCAATAAATTAAAAATCTCAAAAATCTCTAATAACTAAAATTTACTGATTTTGCTTCATTATTCCCTAAAATCGCTGCTCCAAGCTTTCCTTGACTCACATGACTTCCATTTTCACTGCAAAAAACAAAATCTCATTAAAAAAAAAACTCAAAAATACAAATTTTGACTTCATTTTTATCTTACAATTTATACGCATGAACGGCAATTGCATGAATAACTGACATAGTTGCTTTTGTTTGTGTCTCATCCGGGGGATTTTGGGCCTTTTTCGGCTGTTTTGGAGCATTATACATGAGCGATTGATTTCCATCTTGACTTTTGTTCATGTCGAAAAGCGATGCTAATTTTGAACTATTGGAAGAAAAATCATTTTTGATTATTTTTGTTGTTTTTTTTTTTTTTTTTTAGTTTTTTTTTTAAATTTAAAGTAGTTTGCAGGTATTTTCTGAAATTGGTTTTGCTGAAATGTAATTGAATTATTTTTTGGGAAATGAATTTAGCAAAATTGTGCGTTCATCTGTAGTTTTTAATTTCAAGAAGAATTTTGAATTTTAGAATCGAGAAGTTTTCTAATTATGCATTGATGGCATGGAAAAGTAATGAAGAGTTTTAAATAATATTAACAATACAATTGTTTCACAACAATGCAATTATTTGATAAAGTGAAACAATTAGATTATTATCAGTCATTTGAGATCATTGTTTGCTTCAATACTGTATCTATAGTGCCCATTGAATTAGTAACAATTGGAAGTGACAGTTCCCAGAATTCAACTGAGTTTGTTTCTACACAACAAAAGTAATTTTGAGTTTTTCACTCTTTGAAAACTGACCATTACTCATTTTTAATTAAATAAACCAAGACTATTAGTGCTCATAACGCGGCTTTGGTGTAAAAAAAATTGCTGAAGCTTGGGTGTGACAAGAAATTGATACTTTGTTACTACAAAACTGCACATCTGGGTGCCATTATTGCAATAGTAGCCAGCACCAGTAGTAGTTGGAAAGGTTAAAGGGAATGAATGAAGGCCTTGTGTTTGTGTAGCGTGTGTACTCTAAGCCTAAAACCATCGTAGCGTAAACTTTGTAGACGGATCAGCGAAGAAAATTTTGACCAACGTTCATTTTTTATTGAAACATTGACAAATGCAGAATTCTCATAATCCCCAGCCTAGTTTGCCCTTATCTCTTTCCTCGCAGCAAAATAAGCATCATAGATGTCTTTTAGGTAAGGCTTAATGGCCTAAGCAAATCAGATTATTTTTTCTTTTTGGAAGAGCTAGTGCTTCAACTTCATGATTAATGGATAGCTGGGATACAGAATGTCAAATTTGCATTATTCAGAATAAGAATGTCAAAGAATGTGAAATTTTACTTACAGATTACACTAAATCAAATATTAAAACGTGGGGAGTTGTTAAGCAAATAACACTGTTGAATTAAAGGAAAGCAATTAGTGACGAGCACTTACCTAATTAAAGTTGCATGTTAATTTACAAAGCGGAAATCATGTCTCGTATTGATTGAAACTGGAAAATTAAAAGTTGTAGCAATTACAAAAAATGTTGATGCAACAGTGTTGGAAAGTCATTATAATGGAAAAACATTTTGAGAAAGTGGAAATCAACAAACTATAAAAGTCGTAATTAGGTTATACAACTAATGAAGTATTACAGTTGTGTTTGGTTATCAGACTTTGCAGATATGGAGTCTATTGTGTTAATTGTATTCATTAATCAATCAACTAACCTATTAGCTTATGCAGGCTACACCCGCGTTCATTAGGTCAAAACTAAAGTTGTGTTAAATCTATTATCACTTCATTTATCATGTATTATTTTACTAATACAATTGAAATGGTTAAATAGCTTTAAAGACTTAACTTTAACACTGTCTCGGGATAAAATTAATCTATTTTCTTAAGGTTAGCATCCTTTTAATTAATAAAATGTAGCAAAAGTCAACAGTTGCTCTTTAACCTCACTTTCTTGCAACATTTGACCCTTTTCTGTCGTTTCTCCAAACACAAAGACTATCTACCACTTAAATAATGAACTTAACCCTTCACTGAACCCTGGCTGGCCAAACTGACCTGACCACTCAGATTTATGTAAGGTTGGAACTTGAAAGATGTAAAGTGCTTGGCATCTGGTTTTCATCAACAAAAAGAAATTTATTCAATAATGTCTCAATGATAAATTTTTTAACCAATGGGAGTTACTTTATAGCAAGAAAGATTATAGTGGCATTCAATATTAAAATGGATTTTTAAATACAATTTTTTTTTTTTTTTTTTTTCGATTTTGTACAATTGGTTTTTCTGATGTGAGCATTCTCAGTGTAGTTTAAAATAATGGTAGCCATGGGAAAGTTGTTCTGATTTCACAAAAAAGACTTTTATTTCGTGTACTTCCGGTTCAGGAAATCGAAGAAATCAAAGAAATTAAAGAAATTAAAGAAATCGACCTAACTTTGAGTGCCACATATGTTTATAAACAAGAAAAAGTAACAAAAAGAAATTTTCTGTTAATGTAAATACTTTAGTGCCATTAAGGGTTTAGTGACCCTTGAAAATGTTTTCTTGGAAACCATCTAAGGTATTCAATTTTTTATCATGTGTAAATGTGTCACAAGCTATTCACATATCAATGCTTCAACCATAAATATTGAGTGAATAGTGAGCAGGTGTTGTGGCTTGAAATGCCAGACAAAATTCTTCACTTAATTAACAGAAACATTGATCTATGTCTAAACTGATTATGGATTGCACCAGAGTTTTTAGTGTTTTTGGTGACATAAATTAACTTCTTTCACTTTTAATTGAATTATAACCACATTTGAGCTTTCAACATGTTGTATAAGGATCCCATAAATAATGTGATTCATCCCATTGCAATACAGAGTTAAAAATAGGCCTTAAATGATATCTGTTAATGGCTTTTTCTAAATTTACACAAGCATTTATCATTAAGCACGTTTAATTTATAGGAAACTGTTCAAATTGCAGACTAATTTACTTGAATTTTATTATTTCTGCTGTTTTTTGTCTGGTTTTTAACTTGCAGTGTATGCAAACTTGGGTCTGGCATTTATACATCTATCATTAGCAGCTGCTTGCGGCCTCTATTTACAAGTATATTGGTTAAGCCTTTTTATTTATTTGGTTGGAATTTAAGGGGGGAAAATTTGGTGAAGTTTAATGATTTGCAGGTGCTAGGTTAATAAATTTCTAGGGATATTTATTTTTTCTACAAGAAGGATGTAAATTATGATGAAGTAGAGGAAAGTTTTGCATTATTTGTTGCTTTTGTAGGTTTTTATAGGTAAATTAGGTTTTTTTTTTTGTTGTTGTTGTTTTTTTTTTAGTGAAGAAAATTGTATAAAAAGAATGATGATTGTTGTTTGTGTTTACTTTGGAGAAAAATTATAAAAAAGTTCATAATTACTGTTTTGTCACCATCATTTGTTCTTCCCACAGTTTTTAAGGGTGTAATGGGTGGAAATAAGAATAAAAGAATTCTTAATGATGAAATGGTAAACATATTTCCACCTTAAATTAAAGTGACTATGAATATTTATGTTGTAAAATTATAACTAGAATGAAAATATGAAAATTAGTTACTTTTTCTCTTGCTATAACAAGGTGATAATTACAATTTGATGTTTTTTTCTTAGTTGGAGGGGAAAAATGGTGGCAGTGATTAATCACAAATGACGTAATACCTGGATCATGGCTCTGAGCTTAGGTCTGCAAAAAAATATGACTTTGCAGTTAGTGTAACTAGATTTTCAGTGATGATGTATTGGTCTGCACTTAGAAGATTAAGAATAGCTTTTGCAAGGTGACGGCACAATTTATTACGAATTCAAAATGGGAACTGTGTCTTAATCAAGTCTTTAATGCAAGTATAAACTTTGGTGATTGCGAGATTTCGGTTGGCAAAGTGATACAAGTGGTTTTCTTTAAGTTAAACTTTGCGATTTGTCATTTGGTTGTTTATCTATTAACCGACAGCAACTAAACTAATTAGCAGATGCTGGTTTTTATTGTAGTCTGCTTGCTGCACTGCTGTTGAACCAAATCCTTTGGCTAATTCTGATTGTTGACAAATTTTGCATTACAGCTGCAATACCAAACGCCGTAAAGTCTAGACTTAATGGCTGCGTAGCTTTCACTTGTATTTGCTAAGTGAAGTTCATGTAGCTGCACATGTTTTAACTTGTTTCAGTTTTTCCAGGAAATAGATTGTAATGAAATTAACAAATTATTGTGCATCGTGAAACTAAATATTGCTTAGATGTTTCTTGATTACAGTATTTTACAATGGAAACGAAATTGCAAAATACTTGCATATGCAAACGAAAATTGGAATTGCACAAGAATTTCATCAGTTTAATAATCGATAAAAATATTTCCTTCAAGAATTCCATTACATACTTTCAATTTCAGCTCTTTCTAATCTCTTTCATCACTCTGATATTTGTCGTGACAACTCCCACTGCTTACCTCAAAACAAGATTGAATCAATACCGATTGAAGAAAATTTGTTGTTACAGCATTCCATTTTGAGATGCCATCTGTTGCATCTTAAAGCATCTGACTAATGCAAAAGACATGCTTGAAATTTCATGTGTATTAATGACAAAGTTTGAAAAAAAATTGGTTTAATTCTCAAATTTTACTACTAGGGGTATAATACTTTAATTTTAATTTTGGACATAATTATAAATAAATTAATAAATTAATAAATATTCCATTGTGGTTGAATGACACCATGAGTTTTAAGTAATAGGTGTCGGTTGCAGTGTAACAATTGATGCACTAAGCTGAGGAGATAAATGAGATTACACTGCGTGAATTTTATTCCATCTGTTCAAACGGACAATATCTCAAATTCAAGTGGCCATGACTTCGGATTTAAGCTCAGAGCCATTCGAACATCGAACCTTAAGCCAAAGTACAACTTAAAGTGGCCAATTTTACAAGAAAATTGTGAAAAACTATTACAAATACAATAAATTGTTGAGTGTTGAACCAGAACTTTAATACTACGCAGACACAAAAGTTGCAGTTATTTAATAGTTGGAAACTTAAAATTTGCTTTACGAATTTTACCTTGGGTAAACTGGTCGCCCCTTCTTTAATTAATTAAAAAGTCGGCTGTTGTTTGATCCCTACAGCAATAATTGTCAGTCAACATCATCGAAAATTTACATTTTCTGTTAATACTGCATGAGTATGAAACCAAACACATTTACAAGTTACTTAGAAATACGTGTATGCAATATAGAGAACTTGGGTTGAAAAAAGAGGAATATACCCACGCGGGTAGATTGCGTCTGAAAGCATTTGCGTGTTCATGTTGTTCATGAGTCATGCAACATTGATGAAGCTGATTTCATCCATCAAAAACTGCGATTTCACATGTTATGCCATATTTGCAAAGTGTACCAAGTAAATAGAAACGAAATTGATACTCTCTTAATACAAGTTTACAGAAATTGCTATTTGCACAAAACTTTGGAAACTTTTTTTTTTTTTTTTTTAGTTTTTAACCCTATTTCCCATTGGTTAACGAGGAATGGTTTTATTTGAATTTTATGATGCTGTGTAATGCAGTTGGTTAATTGTGATATTTAGTTGCGTGTAATTACATCAGCTGTGTCGTTGAGAATATTTTCGCACACATTGGACGTGTTAAAATGTTGCCGAGTTGCATATTCTACCTTTAATAGGTGGTTAAGTTTGCCCGTTGTGGGTTTTTAAAAAGTAATTTTCCTTTTTTTCTTTTTCAGGAGTAATCTTTTACGAAGTTTTTAATTGTTTTCGTTTTTGTTGCTCAGTATAAAAAGTTCTTGGAAAACAAAGGATGGATGAAGCACCGTAAGACAAAAGCACTTTGAATAGGTTTTTTTTAGGTTTGCTAGGGAATGAGGGTTTATGGGTACGTTTTGTGAGAGAATTGCGTGCGGGTTGCGTTATCATTTATTTCTTTTTCAACTTTTTTGGCAGTGAGTTCAATTCAATGATGACGGAGTTTCTAGTGAATTATGAATGAAACAAGTTCTAGATGTTGGTCGAAAGATGCTCGGACATCAGGGGATGTTAGTTTAACGTTAACATCTGATAAATCGTGAAGGTACTATGTAAAATCTCAAAATTACATGATATTCACAAATAAGTAACTGAATTTTTTCAGGGTATCGTAACAATTATCTTATACAATGTTTGTGATCAGTTGTAGGATGAGAGAGATTAATTTTTAGACTTTGTGTGAGTTAGATGAGCTCAAGTGTGTTTTTAGAGTACAATCAGTTCTACCCAGTTCTGTCGGCTGTGAGTACTATAGGCTTTAGTCGCAAAAATTACTTTCATCATTTTGAAACTCCAAACTCAGGCCTAAATGGCAAAAACCAATGACACAAACTGCACTTCCAAGCTCTGTTTCCATCCAACAAACCCATTCATTTTTCTATCATTCCACACACCCCAATAGAGTTCTTTGAAGCAGCAGAAGCCACTTTCTTCTCTTTCTTCCTTCTTATTGAAAGCGAATGAAAGGTAATAACGGTGAAGTAGATTGATATGAAAATGGAGCGGGAAGTGCGATTTCGGACTGAAATATAGGGATAAGGAAAGAGTAAATCTCCTCAAACATACCACTTTTTCCCTTCACTTTAGTGGATCCAGTTCCCCGGGGTTATCATCATCCCTCGTGATCGAAAAGCCGACTTTGATATTACAATGCGGATTGATGGATGGTATTTTAGGACTTAAACTGACCCTTCCACTTGGTCCGTGATCCATTACCAGATGCAGCTGTAACTCAAACACCCTTGAGTTGTGAAAATGATTTCGTTTTTCAACCGGATTGGTCATGGGAGGTCAGATATTGTTTTAAGCTCTGTGTCAAGATTGTGAAGTTGAAAAATATGATACATCATGAATTACAAATGGTTTTTGAATCCTTTTGGCGTGGAAGTTGAGAATGATTATTTATTTCAACTTTTAGAATAATAATAATAATTTTAATTTCAAAATTATCCACCAGGGGACGCTTTAGCATTTAAAATTTAAAAGCGTGTTTTTCTTGCTCAAAAATTTTGTGATTTAGGGCTATGTAAATGCAGGAAGTGTAAAACATTTGTTACATTAACATTCTCACCTTTGTAGATGTAGTTTGCCACAGTGGGAATTCCATAAATTACAGGAAGTGGCATTGTCATAAAAAAATGTGACAAAATGAATAAGCTCATGAATGATATTTTCTCCCACTTTTATTAAAGAGAATCTTTTACAAAAGATGCAAAAGAAATTGTTGTCTTCTGCCTCTGCTTTTGAACACAGTTAATTAAATCTTTTGCTGTCAAAGTTCCAATTGGCAGCCATCATGGCGAAAAGAATTAGAAATACAGAAACTCAGCAATGGTAATTTAATTGATAATTATTCTGGTTTCACAGTCCCAACAGATTGGAGAAGTTGCTCAAGATTGAGCACAACTACCTAATACTTTTAATCTAAATAGAAAATTCAATTAAATGTGCGTGTTTTATTTTGATGAGGATGCAAAATGCAGTGCCAAGTTTCAAGCACAAAAGGACAGGATTATTGAGGATTATGATTTTCTCTGTTGTTTGAAAATTGTAAACAAGGAATCTCAATGGGATTATAGGAGTTTGTTCTTACAATTAGAATCATGGTTACAACATGGCAAATAAATTTGCAAATAAAGTGTAGAATTGTCAATTTTTATGGTATTTATTAACCCTTTCAATGCATTTTCTAAATGGGCGTTTGAAGTAGAAAGAAAATTGTTTTTTTGTCTTCTCAACGTTAATAGCAACATTAGTAAATTCATTAATGTGGAGAAAAAGATGGGGAATTAGTCGAACGGTTCCCTAGAGTAAAGCCGAATCCAGCTTTTGGCAATTAAGAAAATAACACACGAGGGGTTTAGTTTTTTTTTCCATTCAAGATTTCTCACATATAATGTGTTTGTTCAACGGGAAACAATTGTTTTCGCAACCGGCTGAGCAAAGACAAGAAACGGATGCAATTTTTTGAGAAAGCTTTTGTAGTGAGCAAAATTAAAATTCCTTTTTCCAAGTTAAATTTTGAATACGTTGGAAATTGTGTAAAGGCTTTTGCTTATATTTCCATCTTTAAAACTAAAAATTGCAATAGTGGCATTTATGGATAGCTGTAAAACGCGTTTTTTGGGCTTCAAGAAACGAAAAGCTCGTTTCTCGCTGCTTTTTCACGCGTTTTACGTGAGAAACGAAAATGATCTATTTTTGTACTGTACCATATTGTAACGTATAGCACTAAAAAACACTCAAAACAGGTTAAACAATATATTTCTTCTACCGAAGCGACAGTCATCTCGGGCGCCATGTTTGTTGACATTTACAAATTAAAGCTAAAACACGTTTTATTTTCTTGTTTTGTTTTACAAAGTAAAACGAGTTTTTATTCCTGAGTCTAGAGCATCTCTATGTGACCTATTGCCCAACTTGGCTCTCAATTTTAAAATACGTGTTTACGTTTCTCAATTTGACGGAGAGGTCTCCGGTAAACGAATGGCCAGGAGTGCGGCGAAAGTGGCAAATTGGGGCTTTGGCCGGATATCTTGTAGTCGTTCTCTTTGGGCCACTGCGTCTTGTCTGGGAATGAAGAATGAACGAGGTTGGTGACTTTTTTCGACCCGTGCAATCACGGGGAAGAAAAGAGGCGAAAGGGACTCGTTTACCCTGCAAATGCGGCCCAGGAGAGAGGTCGATGTCGGACTTGACATTTGCCGCACGTTGCGAGAAAAGTGAGATGCGAGTTCGTCTCTTTGATGTTTCCATAGAAATGCGCTCTGCCGAGGACAGTTTGCACTCTATATAAAAGGTAGTAAACCTGCCGTATCGTGAATGCAGAGCTTACATATTAACACATTGGGAGTACTTGTATTGCAACACTCAAAGTGGAGGTGTTTGTTGAAATTGCCACTGTAAAACATAATAATTGCATCATTTATTCAAGACGTTTAGTATAATTTAATTTTCAACCGAAATTTAGCAACTTTAACAAAGACCTCACTAAATCATTTAATCGGTAACAGCGATGGACGGTGTGTACAAAGGGCGTGGACGTAATCGATCCGACTGTTGTCAGTAGGGAATTTCATATCAAGTTTGGATTCCTTGATAATTTGTGCAATGGTAACTGTCATCTTTTTCGGATGTAGTTACCATTCACGCCCACACTTTCATTTACTGCCACCTGAGTTGCCAATAGTGACCTCACGCGCGAGATGATGATGGTCTGTCTGATACTTTGATCCGCGTGGGGGCAGGGCAACTGCAGCGAGGCACTTCCGCTTTCCTTTTCTGCAATCAAAGGCCTTTTGATCTTTTCCTATCTTATGAGATTGTGAGTCGAGCCGCATAATTACTGCTTTCCTCATTCCACAAGTCAGTCTGGTTTTAGAATTCTAAGTAAGTTTGCCAATCCAAATGACTGTCCAATGTGTCAATGTCGCAAAATTAAGCTGAAGGTTTCAAGACTTGACACCAGATGGCCAAAAGATGAAGTTGGAAATTGGTGTTTGGTCGGAATGTCACAAATTACCAGGGTCTGAGGGAACGAGCTGTGACATGTGACATTTTACTGATTTACTGCCACTCAGTTCACTTGTTGGGTGGAGTTGTGATGGCTGACATCACAAGAAAGATGATGGGGATTCAGTAAAGAGAAACTTAGATGATCATCCTGCAGTTATTTTAGTTTGGTACTTAGTATGATGTATACTCTTCTATTATTCTTAATCACTGCACTGTTGATTCGTTATAACATTAGTAATTAAGTTCTCAAAATATAAACATGTGAAATTCATTTCTTTCATTACAATCATTACAATGGCGACGAGGAAAAAGGATTAAAAATTTTACAAGTTAGTAGAGATTTCAAAATGTGCAATTGATCTACCAGATTACACTTCTTAGGTCTAACGCAATAACTCCAGATCAGAACATCTACTTTACTTATTATTTATATTATTTGGATTACTCAGAATGAAAACACACGCAATCTCCAATTTGCTTTAGCTGAGAAGTGAGAATTGCAAAGGGATTTGTAATTCTCGGTTATTCCACACAGAAAAAATACAATTCTCTTAACATTACACCTTAATGGCAACATTGGAAATGATATCAACGGTATTACTTTATATTGGTTTGCCAACTCATCTGGAGAAGTAATAAGCACTTTAACCTACAGTGTGTGGAATAAGACGTGTGACTTAACTTCAATGCATATAAATGGCGCGTGTTAGGTCACATGCAAATGCCTCTTATGGATGGCAGTAAAAGTTTTAAGTGGAAAAAGAACTTTTATTTTAAATTTATTATTACATTTCCTTAGAGTCTGGATTTACCCTAAAAGAATTTTTCTATTGTAAGTCAAATTAAATGAAAACCATTCAGATGGAAAAATATATTAAAAAAAAGAGATGGCAAATATTAGGAATTTGTAGTTAAGACACTGCACCCCAGGGGAACCAATAAAGTGATATTTTTCTTCTGGAAATGTTTCCACACATAATGGGATATTTATCCGGAAAGCACCCATCTGTGCACAGCCGATTGGTGTCTGTAAATTTTAGAAAAAACAAATAAGACAAGACTCTAAGCCTTTACTTGTCTCCGTTTCCATGGCACTTTTATTGCTCCAGCTGAACCATTTGATAGCGTCAAGTTTTTAATTAAAATTAATGGTGGGGAGTTTAAGTTTCCATTTATTTCTACTTATTTTTCTCTTTCTTCTTGATGGCGGTTCTCGGTATTTAAAGTTAAAGTCGCACGGCAGAAATTTTCAAAAAGTTTTAAATAAATTTTTACATTTCACTTTTATGGTGAAAAAAATTAAGTGGGATTAAAGCATTTTGGTTACAGAGTTAAAGTAAACAAGGGGATTAACGAAATGAAATTGCTAAAGCATTTAATTAAAGACCCCCACATTTTAATCTGCTAAGATGAGAATTTTATTTTAACTCTAATTAATTTAGTTTATAGGAAAAAGTTGAAAAATGTTTACTGAAGAAAGTTGGGCGTTCTATTCAAATGTTATCCTTTTGCAAAGTGAACTTGTTTGTAGGAGTCAGGTGACTGCGAAGTGAGGAAAGCACAAAAGGCGTAGTGCCACGTGCGCTGAGTCGATAGCAGGGATTAAAGTGAAATCTGACAAAGCCATACCTCCATGTTCCCACTTGAGTCGCACTCATACAACGATAGGTTTTATTCTCTGCTTAGTTATATCACATAAAGAAAAGAGTTTCTTGTTGACTTGCTGTTGTCGTTTGCCAGCTTTTATTTCATTTCATTTTGCCCGCAAATTTCTGATGCGTGAATGAAAAACGCATCACTTTTTGCTGTTTTCTGAATTAGCGCATGAGATAGTGCACTTGTTTCGTCGCTGGGCGTTTGGGATAAATAAACTTTATCCACGCACGCTTGCTCGTGAATTTTTTTTTGGCTGAGTAAATGTGTGGAAATTCCATGAATGGAATTTGGTTTATGAATACCAATTTCATCCTTTTTTTTTTTTTGCGGTTAGTTGCATTCCCTGAACCAAACGTTTCACGAATACTTGTACTTTTATGGGCAAAGCTGAATAGTTGTTGTGTGAAAGTACATCAGGGGATGAAATGATGCTGAACACTGTTACTGCGCCATCTGACACTTGACGACAAGTTAGCTGCTCGTTACTTTCTTTGTTGGTTTTCTTTGTGTTGTTGGAATTAACAGCTGCACTAATTAAGGCATAAGTTTACATTAACTTAAGAATTTTAAGAGGAGAAGAAAGTTAAAAATTGTTGTTGTTTCAATATCAAATGAACTGAAATTGAGTAATTGTCCCCATTGCTTACCTGCAATACACCAGTTAGTCTACTTCTTTAATGCATTGGCTAAGAGTTGAAGAACTGTCATCAACATTGTTGGCAATTACATGTTTTCAGCTCATTACCTTTTGTGGTAATTGCACAAAGCTTCCGTCGAAGTGTAAGTATAAAAAAAAACACATGTGCAATGCATTACAATGAGTGCTCAACTAACTCCTTTAAAAGTTGCACAGCTTTAACTGGTACAAGTTTTCAAAATTGGAGATGCCAACAGGGTCACTAACCCTGCAATCACTTAACAACTCAGTGTGGCAAAAGCTTAAAGTGAGGAATTAATGTAGTACTGCAATGGAAATTAGGGACCCTGGAAAAAACAAATACTGACATTGAAGAATATTTTCTTCACATTCTAATCCTCAAGTTGGACTTTTGCACCACACATGTCAACTCTTCAGTTCCAAGTTGATGGCATGAAATTTCAGAGGGACCATCATCATCAATAACAGACTTCGGTTTCTATTATGTATATCATGGTTCATGGTCCAGTGTCCACTTTTCAAGTTGAGATGACTTTTAAGCTCATCAATTTAAATGCAAACTTTTCTTTGGAATTGGGTTTTAAATATTTCATCACTTTTCCTTGTGGGTAGTTTCCAATTTGTTTTTCTTTTTCTGCATGAATACGTAAAGTGAATCGTGAATCGCGTTGAATGAACAACAGCTGGCTTCACTGCTTGCTTCATTGGTCATCAGTATCTTCAGTTCAGTGTACCAGTCTGCAGCAAGAAACTCGTTGCATCAGGTGGTGACCATCAATTAGATTATGCTGCAGGCTCACAAAACCACAGTGCACAGTGTTCTGTTACTCATTGCTGCAAATTGATTCTAGATTGGATTGGAATCAGAAATTGATGCTGGGATGAGTGCAATCAAATACTGATATTGACATTTAACTGGATGTGTCAGCAATTTATGTGTGGGTATATGTGGGGGGGAATGGACTATGAGTAAATTTGGAGACTCTACTTTTAAATACTGACTTTTACCCAAAAGCAGGATGAGAGAATATTATTAGTTTAAAAAATTGACAATAGATGGCGTTTATCATTTCTTCGTGAATAAATTACAAATACAGATTTTAATTTAAAAACTACAACTTAAATACACTAAAATATACACGTATATACAGGGTGATTGCAAATGAAATCGACAGTTTCAACATTGTATTAAATCAAATTGTTGTAAATATTGACATCCACTTTGCATGGGTTTGTAGAGAAACTCAAAAAGTTTTTTTTTACAAGTAATTATAGATGCTAAATGTGTGCAGCCTCGGTCACATAGCAGATATTAAGGCAAAACTTGCATCAGTATATCCTCACTAACTTCAGCAATTGTATTAGTGATTCTTTGTCATACTGTAGGTCATGTAAATCAGCTAGAAATAAAGGAACAAAAATGTTATCTTTGATGAATCCCCACAAGAAATAAATCACATAGTGTTAAATCTGGGCTTCGTGGTGGCCAACAAGCGAGTAGAATTTTTATTTTTGCTCAATTCCAGCACACAAAATGCTTTTTTAACAGCATTTACAACCATTTTGGCTTGCCGGTCACATAATGGCTGATGTCATTGCTGAGATGATGTCCGCAGATGTCATTGCTGACATCGTCTTTGCATATGAGAAGAAATACTTTTTGAGTTTTTCTACAAACTCATGTAAAGTACATATTAATATCTACAATAGTTTTAATGTAATACAATGTAAAAACAGTATATTTCTTTTGTAATCACTTTGTACATTTGCATTTTGATAAACATAAAATTTTTTCCCAAAACTTTTAATGCCTTCCTTTAACTGTAGCACAAATTGCTTACTTGAGATCAAACTGAATCATCCGAGTACATTAACCTTAAGTCCCTTTTCTTCTACAAGTAAAAAATGGCAACCGGAATAACAATAACAAGATATATTGTGTCTAGATATTGTACCGAAAAGAAGCACCGTAAATAAGAAAAAAAAGAGATAAAAAACAACATTTCTTTATCAAGTCACTGATTTATGTTGATCTACAACATCAAGGAGCAGGTTGGGAAATATTTATAATCTCAAGTTACATGAGTCAGTATTGACTCAATAACTGCCTGAACTCACTTATTTACATACACTTGATGAATCTAAGGTGAAGGAAACACGACATTTAAGTTAGTGCCACTGAACTTGCAACAGACTGATTTATTCTCCACGTCCTGGTTTTTTTTTCCCTTTCCTATCAGACATTAGGTTTAAATGGAAAGGAAAAGAGTTTTTCTCTAGTTTCATTCAGTACATTCTTTTGGTAATGGATGTTTATGCTTCCTTTATTCACTGTCTTTTAGACCCACAACTTCTAGCATCAAATTGCACTTACTGAAAAATGTGTTGGTCATTGAAAATGAGGCTATTGAGCAAAGTAAATTCAATGCTGAATCATCGCTATACAAACATTCAACATATAAATGATTAATTTCTATTTTATTGTTGGTTTTGAAAATGGATTTTATGTGAAATATTGATTTATTGCATTTGCAATTGCAGTTGGAAGCCATGAGATGAACAAATTCCCAACAACTAAATGCCAGTTGTATATTTTTTTTTTACAGCTGTTTGTAATAAAACTTCTTTTGTTTTTTCACTTGCAGAGCAGTCTTTAAAAAGCAGTATTGACAGAATGGTCTTTGTTTAGTATGTGATTTATCATGAGAAAATGTTGTAGCTGTCAGATGATGTCACATGCATGGATGTAGCTTTGGAGTTGATGATTCTGGGATCAGCAAAAGCAGTGAAGTATAAATCAAATTCTGGTTTTTAGTCCTGTTGTTTTTTAGCCTGTTATTGAAATCTGAGTAGAATTTGAATCATATTATCAGTTTTAATATGTTAGCTTATGAAATCAATAGCTATAATAAACATTGACATTAAATTTAAATTTTGTAATGCTATATAAAAAAGAATAATAGAGTCAACATCTTCAAGATAGATCTTGTGTTTTATGGTGCAAAACAAGCAAGTTGTAGGCTGCATCTTGGGGTTTGTTGTTTTAGTGGCGCTGTTCAAGAAATGGGGTTTGGTGGTTTTTGCCTTGTCAGTACTTTGTGATCTGAGATGTTGCGCAGGTAGATGCTGGTTGGGGATTGCTTAAAGTTTCAGTAAAGGACAAAATGGCACAAAGTTGTTGGAATTCGATTTTTATATATATAAAAAAAAAAAAAACACAACTGTAATAGAGACTTTGTGCATGTCTAGTGGTGTTAAATTTCTGATTAAATCAGTTTTATTTTTTAATTTTCTGATAATTGTTTTGTCCAGTACACAATTTTAACACGAGGGTTCGCGACTGCGGTGGAATGTAACAGCATTCCCACGAAATGAAGCAAAATTCTTGGCACAACGACCCTAATCTTTGAAAACATTTACTTATTGGATTTACAATATTCAAGCGAAACAAGTCGTAAATGTTTTTTTCTTCCACCTTATTTCATTTTAGCACTGAGTTTGTTTCCATGGCAATGCACATTATTGAATTTCCCTCCATTTGCAAAAAAAGAACTTAATTTAAAACGTGAATGATTTATCGTTGATTTGCAATTGCAAAGAACTTCCAGCCGGGTGATTAGCATGATTTCGAATTAGAATGAAGTTCACTCTGCAAACTCTCCTTAGTTGCAGTGACTAAGGTGATTTCAATTTCCTCACATTCTCAAGATGGAAAATACCTGCAAAGTGTGACTTCATTGCTGGCACCTGTTTTTAAATCTTTGAATTTGATAAAATTGCAAATAAAGGTGGAATGATTGCATATTAAATTCATGTTTTGAAAGTACTGTAGAGAAAGGTTTAATTACTTCAATGATAATTGAAGCTTGGTTAAAGGCCCATAACAAGTGTTATTATGAGTTTAGGTATTGCGGTTAGTGATGAGATGTTTGTTGTTTAAGTGCAAGTTTCAGGAATACCGGTAGTTGTGCAGGAATTTGGATTTATAAGGTATTTTATTGATGGTATTGTCAATAAAATTATAGAAATTCAAGGTGAACATTACTAGCAAACACATGATAAAAAGATTAAGACTTGTTGAATGAAATGGGTGGAAAATTAAAGGGAAGTAGAAAACATTATATAAGTGCGCTGAAGATGTTTCGGTCAAAGGAGACGTAAGGTAAGTGAGTTCTCATCGATTGTGCATATATATTGGCAGTAAAATGTGTACTCATGGGTCCCATTTTCTCTTCATTATGCAAAAGTATCACGTCAGTAAATTTTTCAGATACGGTACCTTAAGTGTTTAATTTTTCAAAATATTTCTAGGATATTTTTTTTACTCTGAATTTGTGCTTTTCAGTTTTAACGCCAGGTGGTTGAAATTTTCTTTCCATTTTTTTTCCTTTTTGAAGCATTAATGCACTTTTATGGAAATGTCACTAAATTTGAATAAAAGCACCACATCAAAGGTTTTGAATTTGAACCATAAAGTAGAAATAAAAAATTCTGGAATGTAAAGTACAGGAAATGGAAGAAGAAATTTATGGAACAAGTATTAATGTTTGTTGACAGGAGTATTTTGTTATTTTCAACATAAGAAAAACATATAAAATTGAGAGGTTTGTGTGGAAATGCATAAGACAAGTGAAGTTTGTTTTTATATTTTTTTGTTGTTTTGTTATTTTATTATTCTATTCTAAGCACATGCTGCATTTCGAGATGCAATATATTTATGTTGCCACCTCATCCATTATACAAGTGTGAAATCTGTTGTGTCTATTCAACTGAGTAAAAAATGGGGTTTTTTTTTTTTACTACCCAACTTGCTTTCACGGTCCAACAAGCATTGGTGAAATATCTTACCACTAAACTATTCATGTTGAATAAAGAATTGAGCCTGAATTGAAGGATAAGTTAAACAGAAATCAGTGATTTAACATTAAATTTAAATTTTCTAATCTTTAAAAGTAATTTGTTCAGAGCTGATATTGTTTTAGTGATTATCCATATCAATTTTTTTTATTGTTATTTCCATCTTCCATAATCTCAATTTTGACAATTTTGTATACTTAGCCTATTTTCTTTTATTGTTTTAGGCTGCAGTTTGGTTTTTAGAATACTTGTAGATGTTGAAGTGCACCACAACAAAAAACTTGATATAAACTATGACTTGCACCGTGCTTGACTTCGGATCGTTAACTTTTAGAACCTAGGAAGCCCAGCTTTGACCTGCAGAATGGAAACTGTGCATTCAGCATGTGTATTTGTGATTCCCAAACTGCCAAAAAGTACAGGTGTGTTGAATAGAGAAAAAGGAAATTGCTAGACATTTCTAAAATCAGCAACTATGAAAATGTCTGGCAATTTGCCACTGGCTTGAAGTCCTCACATTCATATCACCTTGGAGTGTATTATTTTGAAGGTACAGTAGATGTAGAAAAAGTCAGATAGTTTTGGAAGTAATTTACCCAGTAGATGTACATTGCAAAAGTTGGAATGAAATTGGAAACTGTTCCCTGTAGAACACCAATAGCAAATGGGAAAATAAAACTTGACAGAAATAGAGGTGGCAAGTGAAACATTGATTATTGATCTGTATTGACATAACCCTTGGTAATGTACTGTAAGTAATGGGTGAAGTAAGAAGCAGAGTGGAGTGGTTTATGATAGACAACTTCACTGGTAGCAAGTTTTAAGATAGGTTTACACTTGTAACTAAACGTAAGCTTAATGTTACTTAACAAGTTATGCTAAGACTTTAGATACAGTAACCTTTAAAACTAATTAATCAGATAAAAGACCACCATCTTTGATCTATTACAGCTTGTTGCTATTGGCTGAATTAAGAAGTTACGTCAACGTTTTACGGATTCAGGAACAGCATTTTAACACCCCATAAACTTTGGTATTGACGGAAATCCAGCATAACGTATTTAAGAATGTTTGGTTGTCTCGCATATCAAGAATTCAAAATTGGATTCAAGAAACTGTGACTTTTTGTTTTACAATGCACATTAATTTATTCTTAAGTTATGTTCAAGGTAAACCTATGTTTAGGTTCCGCCAATCAGAGACCAGTTCAACTTTAAAGTTATTTCATTGGAAATAGTGATCATGAATCTGTCCACACATAAAAATACTTCTCCCAACAGGTTTAGGAGCTCTGATATTAATTTATTAAATGCATAACTGAGAAACACAATTAAAGTTGGTCATTAATCTTTCACAAGTGAAACGAGTTTGCTCCTCCAACTCTTCACTCTCTCCAATCACTTAGCAAATTGACTTGCCTGCAAATGAAATACCCACTATGCAAAGCACATGTGCTACTATGAAGACTTTTAATAGCTCACTTAGACAATCTGAAGCAGTTGTACTCCAGCTTCAAGTGCAGATTGAACACTTAAATATAAGCAAGATAAAAAAAAAAAAAAAGATTCTTTACTCTTTAAATTAAAAGTTTAATTGAAATCTTGTGTTCACATTTCAACGGTTCGAAAAGATTTTTTTTTTTCTCTTTTCTTTTTATTTCTCCAGATGTTTTTCAAACTGACAACCAGTGTTTGTTGACTGAGGCAGGCTCTTTAAGTTGACATTTTCTTTTTTGAGAAAGATTACTTGCAAGTTACAGCACTCACCCATTTGCAGACAAGGTTTTGCTACGGTCTGTTTCACTTGTGTCAAAATTTAACTGTTGTTTTGCCAAGATTTTGTGGCAGCTAATGGCAGTTTGTAACAAATTGAGACACAAGATTTACTGTATCTATTTTCATAGAGGCAATAATAGTTAAAGTCTGATCTTAATCATGAGGTTTATCAAGAATCACTTATTGCCTTAATCACGTGACTTAACCCTTCCAAAAAATTACAAGAGCTGTAACTTTGTAATTAATATTTCTACACCAAATTTAGCCAGAATGTAGTTTACTAGAATAAGCATAAACACAAAAAATTAGCTTGAATATAAAAAATATTTCTATTTAAGTTGTGCGAGTTGTATTTTTTTTAACTATGGTTGGTAATGAAATGGTTAAACATTGTAGTATAAGATAGAGGATCTAAAAACACTTGAAAGATTTGAAAATCTTATTAAGAATGGTATGCAAATAAAAACATTGCTTTAAACCTCTTATATAACTACTGCGATGTGCCAGCCATTTTTTAGAATAATAAGTCGCATAAATCATTATACGAGACTTTTCTTTTCTTTACCTTATTTTTTCTTATTGAAATTGAATACATCTATTATAAAAAGGCTTAAAATACTGTTATTTTTCCAATGCTAGTGCTAGGCTATTTTCTGGTTACGACATAACAGTAAAAAAATCAAGTTTTGACGTACAGTAATAAATCACGAGTTGATATCCAAGTCAAGTAACACCTAATTACTTGAATTCCATTATACAAACTTTTTAAAACCCGATAAAAGTCGTAACTCACCTGACATCATTTTTCCCGGTAAAAGCGGCGATTACGAGTTTAGTATTACCTTGCGGAGTTGGTCTATTAGAAAGGAAAACACGATGCGAGACAAATTTCTTTTCACTTAAGATGGCTGCTTTTATCTCAGCGCTTTTAACACCATTGAGAAAAGTTCCAAACACCCTTTAAGAACTTCAACCCTGTTTTCTTATCTTTTGGAAGATGGGAAGCCAATTGCACCATAAAGGAGAGAAATTACAGGCCTATTGCAATCGATGAACCTCTTTTCAGGTTTAGTTGACAAGGCGTGGTGTGGCTTGGTGCTAGCAAAAGTGGATCTTGCGTCTTGGCCTCTTTTTAACCGATCTGGGGCAACTTCTTTTCGACGTTGACCAGTTTTTGAACAGGTACAAATGGGTTATAAAACAATCATGGCTTCCTTAAAATCAATAGACATTAACTTTGCTGGCAAACTTAGTTTTTAGAATATGAAAAGAACAATGGGACAAGTTTCATTGCTTCCTGGGAAGTGGAGCATAAGGGCTGTTGTAATGTAAGGGGAAAGTGGGTTCTTAAACTCTTGAGATAGGGAATTGTTTGCTGAGCTTGCAGTGTATTATTAGGTTAAGTACTACTTTAAAATTAAAATCCCTTGCTTGAATACGTATGAAAAATAGATGTTCTCTTGTTTGTTGAGTGGGTTAAAGTGTCTACCACTGCTTTTACACAGAGACACGAATGATAAACATGAGCAGATTTTATACATTTTTGTTTACAATGCGTCTCTAAAGTTCACAATATTGTAAACAACTTTGGGTATGTTAACATACAAATCTCGTGAGATCTCGTTTAAAAGTCTACTGTTATGCATTTTGTGATTGGAAATTTCCCCAAAACACGCTACTTGTTGTTTAGGAGCGTCTTGCACATTCGAGCCATATAAAATATTCATTATTCATTGGGGAAATAAACTTTTTTAAGCCGTTCTAGCTGTCTTGTGGTCTCCTTGTTAGTAAACTGCAAGTGGGCAAGCGGGCTTGTGGTGGAACCAATAGGGTCTAATGGTTATCTTTTCACTTCTTTCTTCACTTCTTTATTTTCTGTTTCTGCTTTTGAGAGGATTTGGGGTTCTTGTTCTTTATTCCATTTCGATTGGCCGTTCTTGGCGTTGTTACAACGTTGTTAAGCCTACCGCTTTTACTACATTCTGTAACAAGGAGAGCCCCCGATTTACAGTAAGTGTAATGAAATCGCCCAAAATTGATACAAAACAATTGTCACACTGAATTATATTATCCCTAAAATTAGTTTTGACAGTGCTCAATACAATGAGAGGTTAATTGAATTTTGCTCTCATTTCACTTAATCTGTAGATCTTTAGGACTGAAATTTATAACACATTTATTATGTTTACAGTGTACAAATACAAACAAAAACTCTTTTGGCTGTTTTGATTGGTTGGCATTGGCGTTGAATTCCAATGTCTGACGTTAAAAGATTTTAAAATTCCAATCACTTTGGCACTTGGAGTGGCATGCCATTGTGAACTACTTGGCACTTTGCACTGTGAATAACCCTTCAAGCTTAGAATTGCTACCAGTAGGCCTATTGTTCGTCTAGTTATTTTTAATTCAAGTCTAAGGCTACTTTACCTTGTTTAGAGTGCTGTTACAATTGAAACAATGAAGTCGACCACTCTCAATGGTACCATACTCTTTTCTAAAAGTCTGGCTAATTCAAATGCTACCTCAAGTGATAGGGTCATTGCAAATGACTACAATTACTGTAATGATGTCTTCAAGTATATAGCAAACGAGCCGTTTCGTGCCAGTTAAGACACTCAGATTCTTCCCACTCAGCTTTTTTTCAAGTCTAATTTGGAAAAGAGTTTCTTTTTCTTCAAACTAATGATAGGTTTTTGGTGAAAGACGAAGATAAATTGTTATTAATTTTAATGGGCACTAACAGTCCGAAAAGTAATTCGTTCGTTAAGTTTAATTGCCCAACTGGACCTTTTTTAACGTAGATAAACTTATTGTTGTTGTTTAGATTTATGCTCTTGAGAGAACCCAAAGTGCAATAGTTTATCAGTTAATTAGTTGGACAAGTTGATAGTCAGCAGATCTCTTGATTTCCCCTGTTGGTCGGAATTAACGCTGCATCTTGTTAATGAAGACAGTTGCTTTCTTTACTCGTCCATCAAATTAGACGTGAAATGCAGTTTGATAACAGTTCAATCGCTTTCTTGACACGTTACACCAAAATTAAGGCGTGACAGTTATCTGACATCTATTTGGAATTCAAATGTTGATATTTCACATTTAGGCCTATTTATGATTATTCGGGGAAAAATATTTTTGACATGATGAATTCCATACTCTTTTGGCTTTCTGAATATTTTACATCATAAATTCAAAACATGTTTTGATTAGATTTCTTTTTCTCCATCACTTTGATGAAGTACTGGTCTTTTCAGCCAGGATTAGTGTGATAATGTAGAATTTTTTAAAATATTGCAGGTGGAGGTATTTGGAATTTTAATCAATCGAAGAGAAGTGTGATCTGATTGGTTGTTTGCTTGCAGGCATGTGCCCTGGTAGTAGATTTATTTTTATTCTTTGTCGAGCTTTTAGTGGCCCCCATTTGGTGGGCATTTACAGCCATTGTAGGTGACAATAGTGGTATTGAAAAGTAGTAAGTGGTATTAAATAGCAGATAAAGGTGGAAATAGGACTATTTCTTTGCAGATTTAAAGTTTGCAATAGCAGTATATGGTGTACACAAACCCCAAAGTTTGGAATTTAAAGTTAAAAGTAGTTCAGATATTACTCACCAGCTGCCACTTTGGCCATACGTGACTTGTCACATAACAGAATTAAGACGCTGAAAATCCAGAGATGCGTAAAAGATTTTAAAAGCAATTAAAAAGCTCAGAATTGATGACAGTTAAAATAAAGGGCGATTTTACTTACCCCATGTTTGAATTGCATAAAGTTTCTAATTAACATGCAATGTTGAAAAATTAATGTTGATTTAATGTCACATTAAGGATGAAATATATAGCAATTTTCACACGTTAAAGTAGAACTGAAATTTATTTTTGTTTTTCACAATAAACTAGAGCCATGGCTCTGAGTAATCGCTTCGCAGAAGCAGTCTGTGTAAAGGCTTAGAAAGTTTTGAGTTTCAATCCATATCAAAGGAAAATAAGTCAAAACTGTCAGGGATTGGACACATTTGATAAGTATCTTTTGACTCTTTGGGGAGTAGCGAAGCGTTTGAAGTCAAGAAGTCTTTTTCCACTTGAACAACTGTACTGTGATGAGAGAAAACAAATAGATCAACATGAGCTGACTTTATTACATTTTTTCAAACATTTATCACTCATTGATCATGTTCTATCTACTTGTAACTAATCCTTGATGGTTGAATTAATTACAATCAAAGCAGCAGTTGGTTTAAGTCAAGGATGTTTGTCTTTTGAATTAGGCTTAGAGGAGTTAGCTAAACAGAATACAAATTTTAACTCTCTAGATACATAATAGAAGATTACAAGTCTGTTTGCACTAAAATTTAAAAAAGTATTATAATAATATGTGGAAAGTGAAAACTTTAAGAACACTGATTATTTTTAGTACTAGTTTTTAACAGTGGGTGGCTTCTCTAAAATCCCCTTAAGACTAAAAAATTGATAAAAACATCTTCAACTATAGTAAACATGTCAAAAGTATACCTCGGAACTTTGTAGAAAAATAAAGTCCATTACATACAATCATTACTGTAGAAAATTATTGACCAAAGCTGGCCACTTGCCAACTTGATGTGACTTTCTCTCTCACATCCAGCCACACAAATACATCAACTTTTTTTTCTTCTCAGAACCCATCATTACACAGCCTTCCATCATTGACTAAAGCCCCCAGATCCATTCAATCTGATTAACCCTTCATTTCACTGGATTGTGCATTTGTACTTTAACTTCAACCCTTTCCACTCTAGGGCTCAATAAGACTGCTTCTACTGTAACAAGATTTGAACTTTGAAGATTAAACTGATACTACTTGACAAATTTTATCTTATCTTTGCACTTTTCTTATTATTAAAATCAACTTTTTTTTGTGAATAATTTAATTTAACACTTTCTGGTGTTTTTTTTTTTTTTTACAATTTAATTAACTTTTTTTAAATTTTGTTCTCAGAGGACTAATTTCACACCTTAATTTAAAAGAAAATTTACAAGGAAAATGGTTAATTTAGTTGGTCATTTAGTGGAAAGAGGTCAGCAGATAAAGAAAAGAATGCATAACATGGCTGTTTTTGCTGATAAGGCAATAATAAGAAAGAAACAAGTGTGTGCACTTGTTACCAGAAAAACTTGAGACAAGAATACAAATCCCTCTAATGCATGAGAAAGGACCCAGATGTGCCAATCTCAAGAGAATTGTGACCTTTTTTTCTTGCTGAGGAATATTAACTTGAGGGTCTTTGAATGGTGCTCCAAAGGCCTATTTATATGCATAACTGAGCTACATTCTCATCTTTATTTTTTCATGACATTTCATTTTTATGGTTTTTTTATTAATCAATTTTTTCATTATAGTTGCTGGGATAGTAACTGATGGGAAAAATACTAGTTTTAAGTTACTACCAAAAACCTGAGAAGTGATGTTTTGCAGGGAAAACATTTTACTCACATGAGTTTTAGTTTATGGTTATGTAATTTAAACATATTTTATTTTCTAATTTAAAATGAATATGATATTGATGCAGTCACTTATTTGCCTTGAAAACATATTGCTTTTACCGTATCTAAACTTTGCCTTTATATCAATTTGATAGGATCCTATGCATCTTTTCTGGCTGCGCGGTCGAGATATATTGACTTGACATTTTCTTAGATATTGGCAAATTTTCTGCTTATCTGATATTTCTCGAGACTTTGCTTAGTTGGCAATAAATTTAGAAGAAAAATGCTTTACAAACACTTTTGCATTAAATTCTAGTCAGTTCATCTGAAAATCTTTAAATTCAAATAATTCGTGACCGGTCACCCAAAAAAAAATTTTTATTAGAAAATTACTTATTTATTAAAGTTTGTGAGGTGTGTTGTGATAAGAGGTTGTGATAAAACTATTTTCGGTCCGACACGACAGTTTTAATTAAATGGAAACTTGTTGGTCGTGCGTTTGAGTGTTAAATGTCAAGGAAAAATTTCACTGCACTTGCAACAGTCTGTTATCAAACTATAGTGGTTTCATCGAACGATTCGCAAGTTGCGCAGAAAGTTGGTTGAGAGCTGAGCAAATTGACTCTGAAGTGGTAAATGAGAATTCTCAAGTGCCCGAAATATTAATTATAAAATTGGCTGTGCTGAAAGCGATACGCTCAACGTATACTTCGATTTAAACTAATTAGTAATTACTAATGCTTCAAACCTTTGTTTGTTTAGTGTAACGTACTCTTAAATAACGTTTTTGAAAGATGTCAGCTAAAAACGATAAATTACGGTAAAAGTTAAACATGCAAACGCTTTTATAGCCACGATAATAAACAATTTTCGATGTTGCTTCACTGACAGACTGACAGAAACGTAATTTAAGGTAATTTTGTGGGTACGCGGTGACGGGAAAAAAAGAGAAAATTATGAAAATAATAAATAATTCAATAAATAACCGTTCTTTGCTCAAATGGATTAGACGATAAGTGCTTTTTAGTTCCTGTCATGTTTCCTGTCATTGCGTAACTAACGGATGTTGAGCGCTAACCGACAGCGCAAACAAATTGAGTCAAGTTGATAACGGTTTAAGCTGATCCACTTATTCTGCTGAGAGAAAACGTGGAATCGATTGAAATTGCTACAATACACAGTCGTACAAAAGGCAATATTTAACTCGTTTACAAAATCAACATCAAATGTGAAGGCAAACAGTAAAAGTCGAGTTTTCAGAGAATATACAGCGAAATCAATATTTTTTTCTTCGGCAAAAGTAATTACATGCTTAGATTGTAAACTCGAGAGATTGAATGTTTTGCATTTCTTTTGAACGCGTGCAAAGCGAAAACTCATAAAAAATAAATTGTCTCGCATTGAATTCGTATAGTCGGGAATGGAAAAATAAGGTTAAAGCGACTTGATGTTAAATGTATAGATGGGTTTCATTTTGTAACGGAAAAATACAAAGAGGCATCAAAGGGTTGCAAGTTGCTTCGGGGAATTGATGAAGACGACGAAAAGTTTGTTTTTGTTTGTTTTATAACGAAATATTTTGATGCCATCTCCCACTTGGTTAAGTTTCTGACAGAGTAACGTGAAAGCAAGGTTTAACGACCACAATTCGAGTTGTTTACGATGATAGACTGGACGTTTACGAGCGGATTTTTTCTATTTATTTTCCAAACATTCGTTAGTCTAATTATCACAACTTTATACTTATTAAAGGCGAGAGGAATTTGGGTCTTTCAATAAAATATCAAAGCAAAAACAATGGTGAACTAAGTAGTATTTAATTAATTTAACTGATAAAAAATACAAATTTTATTATTTCACCTCAACGTAAATATTTTACAACTTAATTGTGTTTTCTCTACACAAACTCCGGTTGTTTTTCTATTTTCATCTTCAATTTATTTGCGCCTCTGTACAGAAATTTTTCGTAATGATTCCAAAGGGGACCATTATTTTTTGGAGCAATGAGCACTTTAGGGCCTTTTTAACCTCAACTCTGGAGCCTCGAGTGTGAGCTTTGCCATTTTTCTCCGCGGCAAGTAAATTAAAGGCAATGAAACACACTGTTCGTATCGGAACGGAACGGCACGAAATGGATGGTCGAGAGCTAAATTTTTGCTGATTCGCGAAATTTCATTAAGAATTTGAGCACTGCTCCGCGAAGGCAATTAGTGCGATTAGGCAATCTCGAGAAACAACCCGGAGAAGGTCCGTTGTACGGATTCTCGAAAGGGCATCGCCATTTTCGCCCTCAAGGGGCCGTTACTCGAGATCCGGTTATGGCACATTTCGCTATTCGTGTAATGGCAAGGGTGAAATGTGAGATGATGTAACTCACAACTCAACTTCATAACCATGATGCACCGCCAACTCATCTCTTATCATCATTAAAGTTACTTAAAATCACTTGTAACTTTCGTGAGATTTCAGATTCAGGCTTAAAGTGAAATGAACTACTGCAGTTTTAATTTGCGTTTCTCTAAAAAACACTCAAAACTGACGGTCAAATTAATGCCCATCTCTTTGAAAAATTTCTTAATCTTGATAACTTGACTTTGATACGCCTTTAATACACCCATAAAGTTTAATAGCCGCACTATACCACATGCTCCTTTCCTATCGAAGTAAAATAGTGCTAAAAGCCATTTATGGAGAATATTTATAATAAAAGAAAATTGCCTAAAAAGTTATGAATGATTCGAGAAATGTCTCCGAGACATATTTCTTTATAAACATATTTGGTTATATCATTTAATAAAAGTCAGATCATGGAGCTCAATTTTAATTGAGTGTTGTATTTTTTCACTCGTTTATTAGAGTGGCTGTGGTTATTGTAGTTTGAAGCGAAGGTACGTGTTCTCATTAAGGTTATATACGGTGCCTTTAGGGATGTATGTCTGGGATCTAATAAAGAGCTACAAGTAAAAAAATAACACGGCTGCTAGTCACAAATTGGTGTCGTTAGTTGTGGCTGCGGCTTGCGGAGTGCCAATTTATTTTTGATGTCAATTGCTGTTGTTTTGTTTGTGCACCTTTTTTTTTTTTTTTATTAACAGCGCAGTTGGAAAGCGGGTTTATAAACAAATATTAAGCGTTTTTTTAAACAAGCTGTTGCAAAAGGATTATTTTTTTGTATACAAATTTTGAATAAGCATGCTATATGAATAGTTTGCTATCCATAAATTGAAGTTGTGCGCGCAGAGGGGAAAGAAAGATAAGGCTACATGTAACTGGAGAGATCAGCAAAATCTCTTTGTAATTCTGTTACGGGAATGAAGTTGAATTGAAAACTTTTTTTTTTACAAGAATAAGGTTTAACGTCTATTCAAAACAGCATTTGATGTATTTTAACTACAATTATAAACTTTATTTTTAAATTTTTTTAGAATTAATGAATATTGCATTTGCTAATCCTCTTAGATATTTATTTAAACTTGAATATTTATTCTGTTATTAAGCATGTCTTACCTTATTTCTTTTCGTTTGCAGATGGTTGTCTTAATTCTTCATTATGCAAATCTGCAATAAAGAGAGACATTATACCAAGATTACAATGATATTATGGAGGATAGACATGGAAAAACACATTTTGCAGGTAATTATTAAGGTTATAATTTACATACTTTTGCTAATCTTTACAAGACTTTAAATCTGAATAATTCCTTTAGAAATTAAGTCCTTTATGGAAACCACAATACATTTACAGTAACTGATGAGTGGTATGATTAAAAACTGTGTTTAACTTCTAAATTTTGCTTTAAGCTTAAGTATGGGATTTTGATTAAAAATGAAATAAAGTTGTACGAATTAATAAATGCACAGAAAAAAGAATTTAATTTTGCTTAATTTTTGATCTGAAATAAGTCGCACTTGCAGCAAAAGTAAAACATTCGAATATGAAAGCAAAGGTTTCAACCTGGAAGCATTAGAAGGATTTGTTTATTCATACGAAATGAAACATTTACTTTTAGCAAAACTTTTACTTTTAGGAAATACTTTTGTTATTTAATTTGGAATAAAGCTCTCTTTTTTTTATCATACTGTACAACTCATTAGGGTATAAACTTAAGTTTGTTTAAACTTTTGAATTTTTCCCAACTCAAACTTAGAAGGTTTTTTTTTTTTTTAATTAAATTGTGTTTAAGCAGCTTAAACTTTTTTAATATTCTGATGCTAAAAGCCATTAATTACAAAACCAGATGTTGAAACCATTGTTTATATAACAAAGTGTGTTTACTAAGATCCACCTGTTTGTTGTTCCGTCAATTTAAAATTAAACTGCAGTAAGTAAATGAGTTTTCTTACTTTAAAATCGAGCTTGTTTATATTAAAAATGCAGTAGTTTGTTGTATTAAATGAAAAGTTCATCGCCACAAACGACCAAGTTTTGAAATGAAGTCAGGTCTGGTTGGTGGGTGATTTGATTTTTTTCTTTAAGTTTTAATATTTAATTTTGTAAAGCTTATAAATAGGATGAGGTTGAGTTACTCGAGTAATTTGTACATTGATGGCCTTTTGCTCTTTTGCCATTTTTGATTAGACTTTGTGTAGGTGCAATTTGCATCAGAGCCAATTTAATAAGATTAAGTTATTTGCCACCCCTGCTGATGTTTTCGCTGCCAGTTGTAAATGAAAACAACTTGTATATTGACTGAAATGCCAATTTGAATAAACTAGAATCAAGATTGAGATGCTGGGACTGAAAATGCACGCAACATACGACCTTTTAGGAATTTTTTAAAGGTCAAGTGAATTGGACTGGTTTATTAATTATTATTAAAAATAAATATATTTATTATAAATAATAACTTAAATTTTGTATAAATTGCATTTTGGGAAAAGTCTAAACTGATGACGTCAAAAAACTAGCTGCCTCTTGTACATGGATGTGTTGCAGGCAAGTCATGCTAGAAGGAGCAGATTTATGTAATCATGAACCCAGAATGTAACTTCTAGATAACAAATGATTTTATACTAAATTTAATTGTCAGCTAAGTGAAATTTAACTGTCAATGAATCAACTTTAGGACCTCAAAAAAAAAAAAAAGCTTTTAATTTTATTTTTTACATAATTAAACTTAAAAATTAAAAGTCTTAAATATTAATTACAACAGGTAGTGTAACACATACACTAATGCTATTAAAAATTCAGAGCATGAAAACAACAACATTAAAACTGGTATTTTTTTACAAGTGCATTTTGTAAGGAATTAGTAAGAAGAAAAAAAAATATTGCTCTTGTATTTTGTAAACAAAACTTGTTTACAGTTAATATAAAAAAAATATATAAATTAAAATAAATAAGATTATAATTAAAAAAGATAATAAAAAAATTTTAATCTTATTACGAAATAATTTTTTTTTTTTTTTATAAAACAAATTTGTAACATTTTGATGAGTCACTGATGAACATAAATATGTAGAGGTCCTTTTTTGAATAAATCAGTGGGATTTGATAATGAGTAGGCACACAATGGCTCAACTTGGCCTAATGAGGTGACACTAATGAGATTTGAACACAGCTGTGGCACATAGGAGCTAAAGGATTCAGTCTTGTCTCCACACATACATAACATCCTTTTTAGAGTAAATGAAGAGGTAATTTAGATGCACGTTTACTTTATCAAAGCTGTTAATGCACTGTTAATTAATGCTGTTGACACACTTGTATCTCAATTGGTCTTGTAAAGGCTTAATGGGTTAAAACTTAAAACTAAGGCTGTATCAGCCATCATCTATCATTATCTTAATAAATCTAAGCTTTTAATCTTCTTTTTAGATAAATTAAAAAAATTATTAGCTTTAAAATTGCTCTGAGTAGAGATATGCATGGAAATTGACTAAATTTGCCACTAGATGTCGCCCGTTCTTAATTAAGTTGCTAATTCCATCAAACAGGGATCAGTAAGTGTGAGAAACCGGAGGAATTAATTGAGCATTCTATGTTTAAATTAGCAGTAATTTACGCTTTTCTGCTTGATTTAGAAGTGAAATATTCAATGTTAATTAGAAATTCATAACTTGAAATTTCTGATATTTTTTTCTTAAATCAAAGTCATCACTAACCATTCACTTTGATTATGACTGATCAACCAATTTGATAACACTACAAAGTTAATTCAGGAGATAGCCAAAATGAGTTCTAATTAACTTTGAACTCGTAGCCTTAATATTCAGTTTATTTAATATTTAATTGTGAAGGTCAAAGGGCAGACATTATCTAGTTAACCCTTGATGTTGTTTAATCAGCTTTACTAACTACAGATACGAGTAAGCAACCTCATAATGCTGTGTTTTATTGACTAGGATAAAACTAGGCTGTAATTTTTTATTACTGAACATGAATGCACTTTGTTCCTGTGATCCAATCTGTTCAGTGGACATGAAAAGTAGTGATGAGAAGGCAGAATGATGAGGCAGAAGGCATCAATCATAACTATATGAGGTATAAACTAAAATGTTATCAACATCACTCAGTTTACAGGTGGAATAAAAGGTTTTGGCATTCACCATTCTCATTATCAGTCATCTCTGAAATAAAATTGGATTTAAAATTAAACTTAGAGCAAAACATGTTTTTAATATTTTTCTAAGTCTGTGAGATTAAAATTGAAGCTTTGATTAAAATTCTCTTTTATCCTCTTTCTTTTTTCAAATTTAATATTACAAGAGTATCTTTTTTCCAATCAATGCCAATTTTTTTTATATTGGAATTTTGCCAATGTAATAGTAAATTCAAGAACATGGAAAAGGTTTAAAGCTTTAAAACTTCTGACTTCACAGTTAAAAGTTTCATAGACTGACTTTATCTTTATTACTTTTGTATTTGCTTTTTGATTTTCAGTAACAACTAAAGTAACAGAATTGTATTCTTTTATTTCAAATGGAGATTAACTTATCTAAACCTTATTATTGGTGCTCACATGCACATAAAGATGCAACTTTTGGGTAAATGAGGGTGATTTGTGTCATGGGCATTGTGCCACAAAACATTACATGGTGTTATCTGCTCAAGTCCTAAGAGAGCTAATGGACTGTTTATATGGTAGTTGATTGCAAAAGTGTTTGAGTGTTTTATTTTTGTGGTTTTTGTTGTAGTAACAGCTGAGATAACTGCCAACATGATTCTCCATCTCTTTTTTCTTGTTTTGTGGATGAGTGGCCAGTATGTGATAAGACATGTTAGCTTCCATGTGGTTGGTGGTGATGTTGGTTTTGAGCAAAGAAAAATTGAAAAAATATTTATAAAAAAATAAAATGAAGTTAAAGTTGAGGTTTTTATTTCAAGTGATTTATTGTATCAAAGACAAACAGTTGCAGTAGCTTGAGAGCTTTTTACTTTTATTTGCTCTTAACTCTTATGTTTATTAGGCCTAGTTTAGTTTGATTATTTTTGATGCCACACTATTCCAGGAAATTTGCTCAATCAACTAAGAAACATTGAGTCATGGAAGGGAACAAAGATATGAGGCATGGAAAGTTTTATGTAATGACTTGTTTTAACCACCAAAGTAATAAAAAATATTATTATGGGAGTTGTTGATCATTGGTCATAAAGTCAAGGGTTTTATCCCTAGCAAAGTACTGGAAATGCCTTGAGAGAAATGTGCATGTTGAAATGGACCAAGTTTGAGTTTTATGTTTGATGGATGAATGAATCTCCCAGTTTTTAGATGATGGTCATATAAGTGGACTATGAAACTGGAAAAGCTAGTGTGCAGTGCAGGAAAAGAAATGGTCAAATGATGCTGTGATTAAGAGACTGGAATTTATAAGGGGTAATTTAGCAATTTATTGCTGATACAGTGAGTTACAAGGGGAATCATCAATCATATAAAGGACAACTGTCAAAGTGATGGAGTTATTGAAGTTTTCTGTTTGTTGTATAGTATGATGACATTTAAGGTTTATTTTAAAGTAGATGTTGAATTTCAATGCAATTTTGATTAAATTTACATAGTTTTGTAAACTGGAAAGTGGAAAGCAATTTGTAATTGAAATTTGTTGGTTTTAGATCAGTTGTTTGATAATTTAGTGATAAGCGGCCAACTGGTGATAGTTAGTGGAAAAGTAAAATAAAAGATATGTAAGAACAAAGAAGAAAACACTAAATTAAATGTCAAGCCATGTATAATTAAGATATGGATAAATAATGAAGTCACATCAAGTGATAAATAAATTTATGCCTCAGTAATTAAATTTTAGAAAAGTTTTCTTCCATTAATGCAAATATTTGGTTAATTTTTAAGTATCTCACAGTTATTTTAAAAATGCAAAATGCAAATATACTTGAATTTCATTCGAAAGCAAGAACATTTTTAACTTAATTTAAAAACTTTTTTTTGAAAAGCAGGAAGATTTTATTATAGATTCTAGCAATTACCATCATCAATGACAGATTGTAGTCTCTGGGTAATAGAACAAGAAATGAAGAAAATAAAGAAATTTTTTGTCTGATCTTTTACTTTGATCAACAGTTAAAGGCGGCATTTTGTGTTCTACTCTGGGAATTGGAGAAAAATACATTTTCTTTGCTTGTATAACAACAACAAGCAAAGATCAAAGTGTTAGCAACTCGTCAATGATTTCTATACAGTAATCTCCCGTTTTTGGTATTCTATTGTGATTGCTGAATCAATAGATAATCAGGAAGGATTCACATTCTTTTTTTAAGGGTTGGAATGTGCAGACAGTTTCCTTATATGCAATTACTGCAATAAAAGATTACTGAACAGAATGGATTTTTTTTGGCTCCTGCTGCTTTATAGCAGAAAATGGTTTCTTTTTAAAGGTCTTTTTTTTTCTTGTTGAGGCATTAGGTACAGTGATAAAAGTGAAAAAAATTAATGATCATTTAGGAACTCTCTTTGGGCTAGAAATGTGCTAGGAAAGAGTGGTAAAGTGAAATTTGATTGCATTTACAAATTATTGTTGCTTGTGTTGAATTGAAGTTAAAATAATACTAAATTTACTAAGGTAAAAGCAACTTTAATTCTGTGGCTTTATGTGTTTTTGCAATACTATATTTTTATTTTATGAGCAAACAAAATAACTCTTGGTCATTTTGGCCAGTCTAATAAATAAGTGGTGTTGCCCACTTATTTCTTTTTATCACCCATAAAGTTGTGGCTGCAAAGTGCGAAGTTGGCACGACAGATTTAAGCAAAAATTAATTGACAGAGTAATTTTAGAATTGGCTTCCACACTTTTCAGCGTTTTTTCATATAGTAAGAACTGGAATTAGATTAATTTGTTCCACGGGAATTACAGTTACTAATGAAATTTTCTTACTTTTACAACTCACTGGTGAGTGAATTTTTAATTTCCCCTTTGTCTTATTGGATTAACTCGGATTAACAGTGAAAAGCATAAAATGTTAACTCGCCACACTCATACTTCCAACTCTTCGAGAAAAACCACAGAGTCCTAATTTCCACTTGTTGTCTTAACTAATTTGTTGGCATTTGTAGACCAAAGTTATCTTTTCATTAAAACAAGGTACATTTTTGCGTTTACTTAGTTGCTAATTAGACTAGCAGGTGGGTGTTTTGCATCAGCTTTCTGAATAACTCAAACCTAAGAAGATTAGACAGTGGATGGAATTTGAAATTCTTTTCTCTCTCAGCATCTAAGACAAACGATCAGAGATTTCCTGCGTTGAAATCCTTTCAAGCTGTCAGTTTAAAAAGCGTGCAAGTAGCCGTGAAGGTCAAGCAAACATGAGCATTAAAGTGTGAGCTTAATGTGCAAAGTGTGTGTGCATCGTGGATTTGCTTAAAGGTTCAGGTGGATTGTGAAGCAGTTCTTTATCGATCACGATAAATGAAAAGTGTATGTGTGTTGGGAAATTGTTTTCATTAATGAAATATTAATCGCTCATGGTTTAAAGGGGATTTAATATTAAAAACTGAAGAGTTATATTTGTTGTGGAATAATAAAAGCGCTATTCGGGTTCTCTAACAATTTGCCACCACTGGATTCAATATTCAGAAGTTCTGAAAAATGAAAACATTAACCCTTCCATTACCAGCCATAGGTAAAAATATACAGGGTGTTCCAAAAAGAAGGTAACAAAACTAAAAATTAATAAAAAAAAAAAAGTAATAATGATGCAGTGTTGCTATTGTAGAACTATAATAAGTAACTCAAAAAGTTTTTTTTCCCAAA